>JBBPRQ010000397.1:0-29570 GCA_038093095.1 Boletus insuetus | reverse complement strand
ATAGGTAACCTACATTTGGGTTTGTAATCCACGTCTTCCCAAGGGAGTTCCACAATAATACTGTTATAGAAAAGACCCTGGACATGGGTGTCTACGCTGTTTCTTCTCGTGAGTCTTCTGGCGTTCTGCCACTTCACGGAGCATATTAAACTCTAGTCGTATTCTAGATTCGTTATATGGGTTGTCTTTTTGTCATGTGAGCAAATACTGGGTAGAATGCGTGTTTAGTATTGACTGCAAATCTATACATAAGCACTACAGCGTTTGGTACGTTTACGATGACAAATTGGGGTGGAATAAGGTGACAAAACATGGATCAAGGCGGAAGTACTTTCATACCGGGCCCGGTCAAGGTGCGGCATTCATCACCCATATCCTGTCAATTACTCAACCGCATCCTGCAAACACTTCACACGATATTAGACGTAAGTGCCCAGTTCCGCACTTGAGGACCTCCAACTATTGACATTGTAATAGCTGTAAGCGTTTCCAAACAACCATCCCCGAACCTGAACTAAGTTCAGATACTTCAAGGCTATATAATTGATACTCTCAGCAGTTGGGCTTACACGATTTTCTGGATTGCTGCGGAGAGTGAGTTTACCGTCCTCCACACCCCGACTAGTGACTCAACCTGACGGTGATTGAAGTGGTAATGATTCTCCGCGTGCATGCGATGTACAATCAATCAATGATCATACTGCGTCTTCTGCTTGTGTTGTACACCGCGGAGGTCGTCATACTCGTCATTAGCGTCAGCGTCTACAGCGATCCAAACCATGCTACAGGTACATGCAAAGTCAACTGATTTACGGTGTCCTTTATCAGACTCTCCCTTCTAGTGGTGATTGCACAACTCCTCGACATTACGGTTTGCACCTATGTGGTCGACAGCACACGGACGTTTGACATTATAACCGCGATCGCCCAGTGCACTCTTGGTACTGTCGTGTGCATCTTGGTAGCGGCCAAGTTCGTCAGGGACTCGCTACAAATGTATCAGGTAACGAGGACGTGGCAGATAAATAGGTACATTGGCCTCCTCACCAGAGATGGTTTCTTCTATTTCCTCGCGTATGTCCCTTTGTTTGCCTCTTGTTCTGCTGGCATAATTAACGCAGTAAACAATAAGCACTCTCATTAACGTCCTCTTCAACATGCTTGGTCTTTTGGGTGTTGCCCCCTCTGAGGGATGGGTCGCACAAGTACTCGTGATTGCTGCCGACATTGCCGCGTACACCCTCATCCCACGATTTGTCATCAACATTCGGGAGCTGTACATGCTTGACAGCCAAGGTCTTTGCAATCGTGACATTGACACTGGATTTGGCTTATCGAGTGGGGCGAGACATGGTGTGGGTGGGACAACGACAATTGGGACGATTGCGTTCGCGCAAGGGGGTGCGCCCGAGGAGTTGGAAGACGGGGAGGAGATAGTTACGGTGGAGAGGGTGGAGGGAAATGGTAAGCAAATATTAGAGGTTTAAATGTGGAAAATACGGGAACCCTGTCCGCTGTCGGAGAACGATCCCATGATTCCCATCGGTCTTGTCTTTCCTCCACCTTTGAGTTTCTGATGACTTGTTCCGTTTCACAGAGACATACCTAGGTGCCCTGGCCCTCGTCGAAGCAGGGATGGACGATCGTGGTCAATGGGACCACTGAGATTTAGGCTGCGAAAGAGGGAGACATGGATTCCGGTTGCGTGGGTGCGTGTAAGAGGGGGAGAAGGGTAAAAGCGCCTTTGCCTCTTTTAGACGACTGGTCACCAGTCTAGCTTTGTATGGAGGCGCCCAGGGGTGTTATCATAGTAAAATGCAGTGAATTTAGTAGCCGAGTGCGTCGTTCAAGAATGTAAATCACAATCTCCTGGGACGCTTAAGTACAATGACACAAAAACACACACCCTAATACTATTGAAGACCAGACACCGGAAAGTGTTCTCGACTTTGTAGCCTTCTGTCGCATTTTTTCAACGTGAGTAAGCAAGGCAGAGACACGAACTTTAGTGTACATACCGGAGCCCTGGTGTGTTCGGCCTCGATACATTGACCACCAACACATCGGGATAAGGTCCAAACGTTTTGACGCCGGTAACAAAGTCTTCCGAAGACTCTACGGGCGACGACTTGGTTTATAGCCAGAACTGGCCCAGGGCGTAAAGCAGCAGTTGTATGTGCATCGGCATCGCGGAATGCGGGTATACGGGCACGTAGGCGTAGTACCTTGTGAAAGGAATCCGTAACGATTAATGAGCGCAGAATCAGCAACCAGGTGGAAGACGCGTGGTTTGGGATTGCCTGGCTGCCAGCATAGTTTAGTTGTTGTAAGACGTTGACAAGTTAGTGTGCATACCTGAGGTTTTGGTGTCACACTCCCGATTTCAAACCAGCTGAAACCAAAGAGACTTGGCCAAGACGACCATCAGTCTAACGAAAACAGGTGTCAATATTTCACTCACCGTCTATGGTTTCGCCATCCTTGTCAAAGCCGGCCGCTAGACCGACTGGATTGATTATCTCTTGACCAAAGACTTGCCAGAACCACACGTCAATATTCCCAGGCTTCGCGTCGCCCTTGACCGCAGCGATTCGTCGTCCTTGACAGGATCGCGTGGTGCTAACCCACTTCGCAGCACTTTGACCGCTAACTTATGGCCTGTCTCTTCATCGAATGCGTACCGCAATACGGGTATGAAGACGTATCGATGGATCGCCGAGCGTGCATCTAAATAGTATGCGGTGAACAAGCCTGCGGGGCGAACAGGACCGTGTATCCGGCTGTTCTGCAGAACGTGGATGGCGAGGACTGGGACTGAGAACCGAATGATCTATGGTAGAGATATTCTATGCCACAGAGCATGTTGAAGTGAGGACATTTGAGGGTGCTTTTGTTTGTCCTTGTTGGGTTCGGAGCGGAATGAATTCATGTTCCACCTCATATGTAGAATGCGTTCTGGGAAAGACTTGGCCAGACTCGGACAGGATTCGCGCAATGGCATCAAATTCGCGTACATCAAGGCTACTGAGGGGACATGTTCAGTTATTTAGTTTGCCTCTCTTGCGTTATATGCTGATTATAATACACTTCTGTATTCAGATTATGTATCACTCACCTTCAATTCTCAGTACACTGGTGCTACGAACGCTGGCCTCATTCGCAGAGCATACCATTTTGCACGCCTAGATAAAACCTCTGGTGCTGTTCAAGCAGAGTGCTTTTTGGAGCACGGAGGTGAGAGTGTCTGGGGTTTCGTGCAGTGTCATCGTCTAATTCTCTCTGGTAGGTGGTTGGTCTCCAGATGGGATTACCCTTCCTGGAGTACTAGATATCGGAGTGTCTGTAGTTTCCATCCTACTGCTGATGAAGCCTGACCTTCAAATAGATAATTCTTACGGTCCCGAGTGCTATGGCCGGTCAGCTTCTGGAATAGTCTCGTGGATCAAGGATTTCTCCGGCTCTTAAGACCCGTTGCTAGTCCCGACCAACTCTGATCGTCATGTAAGGTTGTTTCGAGCTATGTCAGTTCCAGAGAGAACACCCGAGACTGTTATCTCGCCTTGCAACCCACGAGCTTGGTCTAGCAATGTCTTCCCGCATGGCATTCTTGCTTCGCGCTCATTGAGCATGCACAGTGAACCCCGGAGCCCGCGGGTGTACCCCGCCGCAGTCTTCGCCATTAGGCTGGTGTGCTACCTCGGTATTGCATATATAACGTATGCGGCCCAGGGTTTTTTTACAGTATGTGGGTTTTCGTTTTATGTGTATAACCGGTGGAGGCCTTTGCTGTGCTGAAATGTCCTGGCTCCCTAGCTTACCGCGAAGCAAGGGGTCACTTCTCTTGAAACCTTGGTTTTCGCATCATAGACGGATATGTATACATTCCTCAAAATACACACCACTAAGAGAGCTGGCAACATCATTCATCACGCCGCGATTTGTGCGTCTCCCACGTCCCATGGAAATAGTAGGCTCAGACAACCAGCTTCGGAAAGCAGGGAGTGCGGCGGTTGTGAGTCGGAGAGAAAGAGGTGGTGGCGACGCCGGTCTTTTCACAATATCCGGTGTGAGATGAGTGACCTCCAACTTCGGCCAGTTTGCGTTGGAGACTACGAGGGGCATCTAGACGTTGATCCATCGTGCTTCTACATTGCAGTTCCCTCGCCTCCGCCGTGTTATTGAAGTGATGTTTTCGGCCATGCAAGCATGGTGGTGAGAGTATCTTATCTTGCTCGCCGTCACATGATGAATCAGTCGTCTGGATTAAGTTTGAAATTTGATCGGTGACTGATATTGCTTACCATGACCGTTCTTTATCGATCTATCGATTCGATCGACCCGCAATATCACCTGGCGGTGTTCTCGGCAGGTCCACTGGCATGATTGGTGAACTTTGATTGGTTGATGAAGAAGTTATACCCAGCAGAAAGCGGAAGGAGTCGAACAAATCTTCGGCAGGCTGATGGGCTATGAAATCAATACTTACTGAATTTGCTTACGAGTCTCTCAGGTTTTAGATTCGTTTATTGAGCGTTTAGACCAAGTTTAGACATGGAAAATTCCCCGACTCAGAATGGGTTAAACAGTCACACAGCCAGTTTCGGCTCTCGCCTGTTTATTTTCTCAAAATTAGTTTCAGATTCCAAGAAAACAAGGCCGCATCGTTGGCTTACCAGTTGATGGGAGTGCGTGCTATCATGATCATATTTGTCGCGTGACGGGTTCGAAATCACAAATTCTGAATCCTCGATCATTACATTTCCTTGAGATCCACATCGCCTGGATTGCCCTTGCATAAGGGTTTTCAACAGCCGAGAACGCCGTTTCAAAGGGCATTGCCTCCCGAAGTGATCCATCGGATGAGTGGCCCAGATATCTGATGAAAGTCCCGCGGCCAGGGTAAGCAATTACTATATGAACTAGTACAGAACGGGCTTCGAATCGCCGCGACGGTGGTGGTAAGATAAAAAGCGCCTAGCGATAGCAAGTCGCACCCCAAACTCTCTCCTACCGTGACCCGTCTACGACCATGACCAACAAGGAGGCAATCAAAAGAACAGACGAACAACTCCTTGCAGAGCTTGGATATAAACAGGAATTCAAGAGGGTTTTCACGCCACTAGAGGTCATTGACTCAGTCTCATTCCTGCAAGTCACGATGACTGAATCTCATCCATAGGTTTTTGGGGTTGCTTTCAGCATAATTGGCTTGCTTCCGTCGATTGCGTGAGTGTCTCGAGAGCACTTTAAGTGTTCCTTCGTACGACAAGACTCACCTCGTCCGACGGCAACATGCAGCTCAGTCCTCGCTTACTCACTCCCGAATGGTGGTCCTTCCGCGATGGTATGGGGTGTGGGTACAATTTTTCAGCTTTGCATTGCTTGAGTTCTCGGTTGTTTTTCTCGACAACCATGACCAGATAAGCGTAGCTTGTGTTATTCGTCACATATTGACTATATTTGGTTCCCTTCAGTGGGCGGTCGCAAGCCCTTTTATCTTTTGTATCGGATTGTCCATGGCAGAACTTGCTTCCGCAGCACCCACTGCCGGTGGTGTGAGTTGCATTATCCAACTTTCCCGACACAATGACACAAACAGGGTGTGATACAGCTCTACTTCTGGACTTATTCCTTGTCGTCCCCTCGCTGCAGAAACCTACTTTCCTGGGTCGTTGGTTGTACGTCCAAACTGCGAATAACCCTAAACAGCCAGTTTACCATTCCCGTCAGATGCCAACACCATAGGGAACATTGCAGGAGTGGGTAAGCTATCCATCTCATTCTGGGTACTCAACTGCTTATGTGTGTTCCATGTTGTGCTGTATAATACTTTCAGCCTCCATTGATTGGGCTTGCGCCGTCCAGATTGCTGCAGCGATTAATATTGGCAACCAGCAATTTGTTGCCACACAAACGCAGACCTTGTGCGTTTACATTCCAGTCATGATTTTGGCCATTTCCGTGTCCGTCCCGCTGCTATTTTTAGCCTTGCTGACGATCATATGCAGCGGGATCTATGTGGCAGTGGTGTTCTCTCATGGTATCATCTGCTCTCTTGGGACTGATATCCTCGCGAGACTACAAAATCTCTATATCATCCTTAATTTCTGGTGAGTGCTTCGAGTATTACGTGAGTTTATTTATCATCTTACGTATCCTGACTTGCCTTATCAGCCTCTGCTTTGTGGTCCTCATTGGTCTTCCAATCGCTACCCCAAAAGAATATACGAATAGTGCTAGCTTCGCATTCGGAAACTTCACCAACGGTCCGTCCTCCTTATCAGTTCTCGCTCTCTATCTAATACCGTTTAGTCAATGGTTGGCCGAACGGCTATGCGTTTATCCTGTCCTTCCTTGCTCCTCTTTGGACAATTAGTATGTTCATCAACCTCAGTTTCTTCTATTCCAAAGGTGGAACGTGCTAACTGTAACGACGACTGAATCATTTAGACGGATTTGACTCAAGTGTGCACATTAGTGAGGAAGCCACGAATGCAACGACCGCCGTACCGTGGGCAATCGTGAGTGCCATGTCAACTTTCCACGACTCGGACTAATTTGTGTAGGTTGGTGCAGTTAGTATCGCTAGTCTACTTGGCTGGGGTGCGCATTTGTGTCTGATCAGAGCAATCTCGTCTTGACGGTGGACATTGGCGGGATTCAGCCATCAATATCTCTCTTGCATTTTGCATGGGAACCAACCTTACGAGTCTTATAAGCAGCCCCCAACCCATGGCACAGATCTTCTTGAACAGTTTTGGACGAACGGGCACCCTCGTTATATGGTCGTTTGTTGTGCTCGCGCAGTGAGTCCACATTGAGCCTACGCTTATCTTGTTGACGTTTATCCCGTGTTTAGATATATGATGGGATCCAGCTTGGTGAATGTTCCTTTTCTACTGGCGTACGTATTCTGTGTACTGATCCATTCTTCCAGGTTCTTGCTGCGTCGCGCCAAACCTTTGCGTTCGCTCGTGATGGTGCCCTTCCCTTGTCAAGCATACTGTACCGTATGAACCGCTTCGCTTGCACCCCTGTGAATACTGTCTGGTTCGTTGCCGCGATTGCCGCCCTTCTTGGCCTGCTCTCCTTTGCAGGCACTCAAGCTATCAATGCCATCTTCGCACTATCCGTGACTGGCCTGTACATTGCGTATTCGATACCGATCTCATCCAGGTTCATTTTCAAGAATAACTTCAAACCTGGTCCATTCAACCTAGGAATATTCGTCAGTCTCTCCCATGATGCACAGAGCAGAGACTAAAGCTAACGTCGTACAGAGTCTCCCCGTTGCTATCATTGCTGTCTCCTTCATGGCGTTCATGAATATTGTCTTCTTCTTTCCTGCGACGCCTCAGACCAACGCGTCGAACATGAACTATACCGTCGTCGTTCTTGGCGGTGTCCTCGTGCTCTCGCTCGTCTGGTATTACTTCCCAGTATATGGTGGAGTGCACTGGTTCACCGGACCGGTGCCGAATGTAGGCAAAGAAGACGCCACAGGATATGATAGCAAGAGTTCTTCCAAGGTGGATTCAAAAGTTGAGGCGGTTATAATGGAAACAGATATATAAGTACGGTGATGTTATATATGTCTTGTCTCTTTTCCCGCTTTGCTTGAGAGCTGCCCTGGACAAGTACCCTTGCCAGTGCAGTCCGACCCTCATGCACATCATTAAATCCACACAAGCGGTCGACGTGAAACGCTGAGCGTCGTGTGCATATACTTGATTATTTCAATCGCATATGGCGTTTTGATTTGATGAGAACTTGTTCATGGGCCAATTCAGTTTTCTGCCCCTGATCTGTGGTCTCCAGGATCTCTTTCGTTGGCTTTGGTGCGGCTTCATGATGCGGCGCTCTCGAACTTTCCATGCCTGTGATCCCAATTTCGCTCCATGGCCACCTCACTTATCTAGAATGAATGTCAGTAAAGCACACTCGACAGCTATTTATGGGTTGACGCTTGGGATGGCGACGAGGATCCATCTGATGACACGAACGTCGTGGGATGTGTGAAAGTCTCAGTATGATAATCATGACCTACCTTAGAACTTGTTAAAAGTGAGAACATTCCATCGTGCATCTCCTACGTCCTACAGGTATTAAGGGTGGATGGACACAACCCAACCCAACGGAGGAAGAAAAGCCTTGACAGCTTTGTTTTAATCTTTGTCGAGCCTGTCCCGGGAACGTTTGAGCAACGTCGAGGGTATGGACTCATACATTCGCTCAGTCCATCGTCACTACCCACTCCTCTCACCGAGCCCGGGAAGGTGGATGACAGCGTGAGGGCGAACGTGTGTATTCTGGGGATGGCGAATCAGTCGGAGTCGGAGCGATGGAAACCCCGAGGGCCTCATGGTTGTCAGGTGGGCCAGGCGAGCGCCAGTGTTGGGTGTTAGTATACAAAGTCCTGCGACTAGCGAGAGCGCACGGCTTAGTGATTCTGGAGCTCAAATCCAAGCCTGATGAAGGGTGGACCGTCGACGGACGACTGATTGATAGCCCGTCAGAGTTCGTGGCAAACTTGGAGATGGGCGCTATCGGATTTAGCTCAGCTGATCGGGTGTGGAACTTCATTCGCCGCGGAGCGACATATGGGGATACGTTGCAACCTCTTACTAACCCCACTAGATTGAATGATGTATCGGACGCCAACCGATACTGTTTGGCCCTCCCAGGTTGAGTAACGTTGAGGAAGTACTAGTTGATCCCACATTCTACGTCGCTCCTTGGCGTCATGTAGACATTCAAGGCCGACAACGGAAATGAATTACATCCTATACGCAACAGGTCAGCAGGTATGTAATACGGGGGTTTACTCGCTATCGCGCATCGACCTTATCGCTGTAGGTTACCCAATATCTCTTTCTTCGGGCCCGGGCCGCGGAACTTCCCACTTGACCGCATCACGTTTTGAGATAAAACGAACACCCTTGTCCTTCGACCTCGCTCACGCTCCCGCACACACTGTCTACGACCATGACCAAGGAGGCAATCGCAAGAGCAGACGAACATCTCCTTGCGGAGCTTGGATATAAACAAGAATTCAAAAGGGCTTTCACTCCACTGGAGGTGATCGACTTGTTCTCATTCTTGCCAGTGACCAATGGCTGACTCATCGCACATGTAGGTCTTTGGGATTGCGTTCAGCATCATTGGCTTGCTTCCGTCGATTGCGTGAGTATTTCGAGCGTGCTTCATGCGTTCATTTGTATGACGTGGCTCACCTCATTCAATGACAACATGCAGGTCGGTCCTCGTGTACTCACTCTCGAATGGTGGTCCTTCTGCGATGGTATGGGGCGTACGTACAATTTCTCTGTCTTGACTTGCTCAAGTTCCTGGTTGTTTCTTCGATAACCAAATCTCTGGTGATTCGACAAGCGCAACTCGTGCTATTTCCTCGCTTTATCTTCTCTTTGTCCTACATACTAATCACGCCCGGTTCCCTTCAGTGGGCAGTAGCGAGCCTTTTCATTCTCTGTATCGGAATGTCCATGGCAGAGCTTGCTTCCGCAGCACCTACTTCTGGCGGTGTGAGTGGCATGATCCGACATTTCTCGGCCCAGTAGATGAACAGTGTTTAATATAGCTCTACTTCTGGACCCATTCTTTGTCATCGCCTCGCTGCAGAAACCTACTTTCATGGATCGTCGGCTGTGAGTCCAAGCTGCAAATGCCTCTTAACAGCCAATTTACCTTTCTATCAGATGCCAACACGATAGGGTCCATTGCATCAGTAGGTAAGTTATCTATCTATCCTGAGTACTTTCGATCGCCTTCATGACGCTGTCTTTCATGTTGTGTTGTGTGACACCTTCAGCTTCCATTGACTGGGGTTGTGCCGTGCAAGTTGCCGCAGCGATCAATATCGGTAACCAGAGCTTTGTTGCAACACAGGCCCAAACCTTGTATGTTACATTCCGTATCCCCTCTGTTTCTTGTCTTGCTAACACTGTGCAGCGGAATCTATGCGGCCATAATCTTTACTCATGCTACCATCTGCTCTTTGGGGACTGAGGTCCTCGCGAGGCTACAAAATCTCTACATCGTCCTCAATTTCTGGTGAGTGTCTTGGTTCGATTATTATATCGCAGTGTCTCTATTGCCCCACGCTTGCTCGTATCCTGCCCTATTCTACATTCTCACGCGGGAGTTATGTGACATCCTTAACTCTTGAAAGCCCGAACACTGACTCACATCATCAGCCTCTGCTTTATTGTCATCATCGGTCTTCCAGCTGCTACCCCCAAAGAATACATGAATAGCGCCAGCTTTGCCTTGGGAAATTTCTCCAATGGTTTGTCCTCCTGGTCGGTGCTTACAGCCTACCTAACATCTATCATGTAGTTAATGGATGGCCGAGCGGTTATGCCTTTATCCTCTCCTTCCTTTCCCCTCTTTGGACTATCTGTATGTAGTCACTCTCTATTGTTCCTTTCCATCGGTGGAATGTGCTAACCGTGGCAACCGGGTCATGTAGGCTCGTTTGACTCTAGTGTACACATCAGTGAAGAAGCATCAAATGCAGCGACCGCTGTACCGTGGGCAATCGTGAGTACAATATCTACTTTCCGTGGCTCTAACTGATTCGTATAGGTCAGCGCAATCAGCATTGCTGGCCTACTTGGTTGGGGTGCGCAATCGTACTTGATCACAGCAATCTCACTTTGACAGTGATTTAGCTATCAATGTCGCTCTTGCGTTCTGCATGGGAACAGACCTCACGAGTCTCATAAACAGCCCTCAACCAATGGCACATATTTTCTTAAACAGCTTTGGGCAAACTCGTACCCTCGTCATTTGGTCTTTCGTTGTCCTCGGGCAGTGAGCGTTTGTTTTGATTCTTCACGTCTTCTCATGCTCATGCTGCGGTCAGGTACATGATGGGATCTAGTATGGTGAATTTTCTTTGCTACTTGCGTATGTTCTGTGTACAGATCGATTCTTTCAGGTGCTTGCTGCCTCGCGCCAATCCTTTGCGTTCGCTCGCGATGGTGCCCTTCCCTTCTCAAGTATACTCTACCGCATGAACCGTTTCACTGGAACCCCTGTTAATACTGTCTGGTTTGTTGCCGCGATTTCCACCCTTCTTGGCTTGCTCTCCCTTGCAGGCGCTCAAGCCATCAATGCAGTCTTTGCACTATCCGTGACCGGGCTCTATGTTGCGTATTCTATCCCGATCGCAGCGAGGTTCATCTTCACAAACAACTTCAAGCCTGGCCCATTTAATCTCGGAATATTCGTCAGTCCCTCCTCAATTTCGCAGAGCAGAGACCGAAGCTAACCCCTACATCGTATAGAGTCTCCCCGTCGCTGTCATTGCCGTCTCCTTTATGACGTTCATGGATGTCGTCTTCTTCTTCCCTACAACGCCTGAGACGAACACACCAAACATGAACTATACCGTCGTCGTTCTTGGCGGTGTCCTCGTGCTCTCGCTCGTCTGGTATTACTTCCCTGTATATGGAGGTGTGCATTGGTTCACCGGGCCGGTGCCGAACGTGGGAAAACTCGATACCACGGAGGGCGTGAGCAGGGATTCCGCCTCGGTGGATAACAAGGTCGGGGTGGTCATGGTCGAGAAAGATATGGAAGCACTGTGATGTCATGTCCGACGTGAAGTAATTCTGTTATTCGCTCTGTCCTAGTTTTGTATGGGTGTGTGCTTGCTTGCATTTGATCTCAATGCTTATACTAGTATATCTGCCAGAGAGGTGATACGCTGAGCATCCCAGTTGCGTACGGCCCTTTGTCCGATGGGAACATTTGTAAGGTGCAGTTCAAAATGGAGGAAGCATTTGATACGTTGGGATCTGATTCGTCTCATGGGGTTCTGGTACTAGGAATCTGGCTGAAGCCTGGGTTACCCCACCGGCCCGGCGTCGAACTTCACTCCCAAAATCATGCCATGATGCCAGTCAAGCTCTCGACCGCGGCCGGAGAGTAGCGACTCCGTCCAAGTGAGTAGTATCATTAGTCACAGTCGTTGAGTTTCGCTCTCAAGTTTTCGGAGTGGGCATAGGATAGCCCGTGTTTTGATGAGTACGTAGCACCTGCAGAGGTCGGAAGCAACTGTCGACCGTATTAATTGAGGCAGAGACCGGGTAAGCAAAGAAACAAAGTTGAACTGGCCCACGGTAGATGACCCCCGGCGCCTCTGTCCGCGTACATGAATACAGTCTGATATCCGTGTTCGTCAACAAACACGATACAATGATATACTTTCAACCCGAGACGAGCGCAATCAAGGCGAAGTCAAAATGCTTGGATACGGCTGCGTGTTCTTCGAGATCGCCACAAAAGGACGTTCACAGCTTCCCTTTCCATGAATACAGTTAGCAATGTCAGAACCGGCACTCTGGCCCTCGAAGTAGGCACCCTGCAAGAAGCCTAGATCGAGACCGAGAGCGTATAAGTGCACGTGACCAAGTAGAACTGCACAAACGACGTACCGAAGTACCGCACGCTGGTCGCTTCGCCGGCAAACCAAAGGCGGTTGTTGAGCGTCGCTTTGAGGTTTTCAGAGTGCGAAGGAACATAGGATGGTCCCCAGTTCGAGTACGAGCCTCGGAACAGCTTGTTCCCAGCCCATATCGGGAAGAAAATGTCGATGGGTTGAGGAACAGTGATGTTGGGAAACATGAAATGAAGGGCTTCCATGATTTCCATTGTGGCTTGATCAGGAGTGATCTGCTCGACGAAGAGAGACCAATCTCCCTGAAAGGAGCGTGAACTTGAGCTCGCTGTGGCTTAATTCACTTACGGTGACCGTGACGCAGAGTACGCCAGAACCTGGGAGGAATCCGGCGAGATCCAGGCTCTGCCAGACAGGATATCTTCCTCTTTCCTTCGCTGCATACAAACCAAACTAATGCGGCGTGAATAGGATACATCACCCTAGTACTATGGTACGGCTTACCTGTGTGGGGAACCAGAATGTTTCGTTGAATTGGAGGAAAATCTTTGTATAAGTGGCCTAGCATAAGGTAAGTTGCTAAATGCATATCCAAACCCAATATCCAATGCCCACTGACCATAGTAATGCTGTTAATGGCTTCAATCTTCCAATCGGGCAGGGGAGGTTGGAAGACAACATCACTGTTTTGCAAGACGCCAACGCTGAACGTACACAAGACATAATCAGCAGTGAATGTCCGGCCATTGTTCGTGTGCACCGTCACGGTATCATCATATTCGATGAGGCTGACGGTCTCGTTGTAGATCACCTGATGTGGTTGTAAAAATTCCGCCGCTTCCGCCCGTGCGATGTATGCGAATCCTCGCTGGTCGATGGACAGTTGGTGGACGTTAGAAAATCCTCCGGATTCGGGAACATATGTGAAATTGTTTTTCTATCAAAAGTGAGGACGGGACCAAGGACGTATCAATCCAAGGCTTACCCATGCAGAAGCGAGCCATGAAGTTTGCGAGGGTGACTAACGGTGACTCTAATTAACGTTTTAAGGCTTATAACAGACTGCATACCTGTGCATCTGCATCGAATAGGTATCATTCGGGGAAATTAGCACTCGTCACCTCACAAATAAGATATGACTTGCACTCCTGATGGACAGATCAGCCAACTCCAATATACAAGTTAATTTTTGCTTACAAAATCGACTTGGAAGTAGTCGCTGACAACCTCTTGCGGTGTCTTGGGGCTGGAACCCATGAGACCATACGCTGATCTGAGACTTAGATCAACTTCGCCCTCTTGCAACCGCTGGCCTAGTTCGCGGTAATCAGGTGACATTCGAGACGGCAAAAGAAGGTTAATATGCCTGCCAGAACAGTGGCCTGATCAAACTTGTCAATCGCTTTGTTAAGCACGTCAGTATAGTTGTTGAAGCCACTGTCATCATAAGTAGCTAGAGCTCATAAATACACTGCACATATCCTCAGGACAAGATACGCACTAATGCTTCCATAGTCACTGTAGGCCGTTTTCAGATTATGTTTAAGTGCCAATTCCCAAATGGGATTTGCTGGACCATGGTCTTCTTGTGTTCCCTGGACCCAGTTTGCACCTGCTTCGATGACAACTTGTCTGTCTGGTACACCAAACGTCCTGGGACTCATCCGACCACCCAGCTGGGCCTGGGCTTCAAGGATTATGAAGTCATCGATGCCTTGCTCGTGAAGCGTTCGAGCAGCGATGATACCCGTCATGCCACCACCAAGGATGAGGACGGTAGTATGACTAGACCCATTGGGCGTCGTATTTGCATTCTTGGCGTATACACCTGAGACGGCGGAAATCAAAGCCAAACGAGAAGACACTCTGGAGAGAAACATGTCAGAAAGAGAGAACAGTCCGAAGACAATGGCAGCAAACAAACTTATAAAGGATGTGAGGAGCCCGGAAAGCAAGTAGAACTCACCGCCAATTATGCAACAAACTTAGATCGGGCTGATAAGAGCCATTAATCACCTCAGGTTCCATGGATGGCCCCGACATTATCGGCCTAGCCATGTATGGAGCTACTCCGACACCTGCCAATAAGTGTTTACATACCGTGTCACGAGCCAAGGGGCATCGAGAACGCCGCGGCGATCTGAAGGACGAGTGAAACGAAAAAAATACGACTCAGATCCGCAAAACGGAAACAAGTAACCACTTATGCCATACAACAGTGCGGTCCAAACAGAGTACACGATAAACCTCGTGTAGACTAATGAAGGCCTTCAAAAACAACGTGACAGCCACCTTTGTCAGATGGAAGGACAGAGGTCACTAATCGTGCGGTCTTGCGTGCTAGTAGATTCGTCCTGGGTCTACTGGAACGTAGCGAATGCGCTGTGTACTGTTTCAATGCCTGCGTTGGGTGAGCCATTGGCCCGCAGTGCGCATACGATTAGGATGTGGACCTCAGCGCTTCAGCAGTCAACGTACAGCTTCGACGACAAACGGAGTATGAACATTGGTGTAGCCTCGAGCGTAAGACGACCGTATGATGGGCTGAAATACCCACAAAAGTCGTGCTGAGCGAAGCAGTGGGACGCTCGAAACAAGTAGAATCTGACGAGCCTGCATGCTTGTTCGTTGCTTCCAAGTTCCAGAATGTGTTCGTGTCACGGAGAAACTTGAAACAGTTGACTGGATTGAATCTCTAAGGTCCGACTGACGTCCGCGAGTAAATCTCGAGTACTGGGGTTAGCGATATTTAGGATAGAAGATCTAAATGTGGTTCCTCACGGGGATCAATAATTTATAATTCACCATTTGGGCCACAAGAAAACTCAAAGTTTGTTTCAGCTTCGAGATGTGTGTGAGTTTTGCATGTGCGTGGATGTGTCTTGAATGTGAAATCCAGACGGCAACTTGAAGAGAATGTAAATTTTCCGCCATCGACATGAAGCCCCGTTCCTGTAAGATTGCTGCTCTGACTGCAGCTCCGAAGCGGCATAATGTGTATATGCGAACGGGTTATTTCCGCACCAGTGCTATCGCCTGAATCCTTCGACGTCGGATCCTTGGTGGCAGGGGCGCGGCGGCCTTTGAAGCTTGAAACATGGTTTACGCGGACGAGTGTTGGGGATTCGTCGGCATTCAGTGACACATTCGACAAGCAAAATGAAGAATAAGATTTGGAGCTGCTCTTGAAGTGTTACAGACTTTCTGAGACGTCAGACAGGTGAAAAGAAAATGAGGCACCAAAAGTAGAAAATCGCCAAGGAAAAAGTTTGCTTGATGAATCATGGATGTCGGCTGACTCGGCTCGATCATGAGTCAGAGTCATGACTGCACGTACGTGGAGGCTTGCAAGTCTGGTCGCGACTCGCAAGCACGTTCCAACAGAGAATTGGGCATGTATCTGCTGTTTCAAGGGTGTGATTCATGTAAGTAATTACTAATGCAAAGTGGAGTGGATTATTGCATCCCTGAGTCCTCCGAGCGAGTCATTCTGTGTGTCTATATACCGTCTAGCACCTCAGGATATTACGCATTTGACGTCTCGGCTGAGTACATACTCAAGGTGATATTGCAAGTGGCAAGAGATGAAGCACCAATGACCAAAGTCTAATTAGGGTGGGGACAAGATAAACTTGGTGAAGTCAAACAGTTCTGCCAGTGATAGGGCTGAGCATTCTTCGGGATCGTAGTATGGGGGGATTCACAACTGCCCTTGCCTTGAATACATGCAGCGAGGGCGTAGCCAACGACCTGACCCTCGAAGTAGGCCCCTTGCAGGAGACCTGACGCGAGAGTGTGTCAGCAGACATTTCAGAGCGAGCTTCCACACACGACGCACCAAAGTGCTTGTTGCTCGTAGCTTCACCAGCGAACCAAAGCTGATTATTGACTGTCGCTTTCAAGTTGACTGATTGTGCCGGGACGTAAGACGGTCCCCAATTCGCGTACGAGCCACGGTACAGCCTGTTCGAAGCCCAAGCCGATGTATGGATAGCAATAGGTTCAGGAACGGTGATGTTAGGATACATCGCCCGGAGGACCTCCATAACTTCGGATTGGATCTGCTCATGAGTCAGCTGCTCAATGTATAGAGCCCAATCTCCCTGAAACAGCATAAGAGCAACGTTCAATGCACGTCGTAATTCACTTACCGTAACTGTGACAAAGATTATGCCAGAACCCGGAAAGAATCTAACGTGATCCAGGCTCTGCCAGACAGGATACTTCCCTCTCTGCTTTGCCGCATATAATCCCATCTAATATAGCGTAGAAATGATGTGTCATTCCAGCATGATAAAGCATACCTCTGTTGGGAACCAGAACGTCTCATTGAATTGGAGGAAGATCTTTGTGTAGGTAGCCTAGCGCAACATAAGTTATTAAATGCACATGCAAAGCCCGACTGACCATTTCGATGCTATTGATAGCCTCAATTTTCCAATCGGGCAGAGGAGGTTGGAAGACAACATCACTATTCTGCAGAACGCCGACGCTGAACGTGCACAAGACATGATCAGCAGTGATTGTCAAGTTACCGGTGGTGTGCACCGCAACGGTATCTTTGCCATATTCGACGAGGTTAACAGTTTGGTTGTAGATCACCTGTTGTGGTTGTAAAAATTCGGCCGCTTCCGCCTGTACAATGTATACGAATCCTCGTTGGTCAATGGACATCTGATGGACATTGGAGAACCCTCCATATTCCGGGATGTACGTGAAATTCTTTCTCTATCGGAAGTCAGGAGTAAAGCAAGTTAGTACCAACCCAAGGCTCACCCACGCGGAAGCGAGCCATGAAGTTTGTGAGGGTGACTGCAAATAAGTCAAACAGTGGTTCAAAGGCGTACATCAGATTACTCACCTGCGCAACTGCATCGAGCGGTGATCGATTGATTAGTACTCATCGCCACAAGGAATAGGATATGACTTGCACTCCTGACGCTCAGATCAGCCGATTCTATTATACAAGGAACTTTTACTGACAAAGTCAATTTGGAAGTAGTTGCTGGCATCCTCCTGTGGTGTATTTGGACCGATACCCATGAGACCGTATGCCGATCTGAGGCTCAGATCAACTTCGCCCTCTTTTAACCGCCGCCCTAGTCCGCAGAGATCAGGTAATGGTTCGAGACGGGGAAGGAAGCCCGATATACCTGCGAGAACAGTGGCCCGATCAAAATTGTTGAGGGCCTGGTTCACTACGTCGGTATAATCAGTATAACCACTGTCGTCGTAAGTAGCTGCGAGCCATCAGCACCCAGTACACGTGGCGTAAGATGAATCATATACGTACTAACGCTTCCGTAAATATCATTGGAGACGGTACTCAAATTATGTTTGAGTGCCAATTCCCAGATGGGATTTGCGGTGCCATTGCCTTGCTGCGTTCCCTGGATCCAGCTGGGACCCAGCTCGATGACTACTTGTCTCCCTCGCACGCCGAACGGCTCGGGGATCATACGGCCACCCAGGTCAATCTTCGCGTCAAGGACGATGAAGTCTTCGATGCCTTGCTCGTGAAGCGTTCGAGCAGCGATGATCCCCGTCATGCCACCGCCGAGGATGAGGACGGTGGTGTGATTGGACGCACTCAGGCTGGCATTAGACGCTGTATCGGCATTTTGGGCGCATGCACTTGAGACGGCGGACAAAAGCCCAAGCAGAGCAAAACTGGGTGACACACTGGAGAGAAACATATTAGAACAATAGAGAAGGGGGCTTTGCTGCGAGCATCGATTTTTAAAGACAAGAGGCGAAACCGGGAAGGGATCGAGTTACGAACTTCCACCGATCAATGCAACCAAGTAAGATGCAGGCACCCGGAATTCCAAGAAGTTTCAATAGACTGACGTATTTAGTATACCCTCAACCTGGTTGACGCAGAAACTCGAATCAATATCGATTCAGCCTGAGACAGGAAAGAAATAACAACTTGTAATGGGCATCGACGGATTAACGTACCGTAATGACCCAGCAGTCCCGTTAGATTACGACAAGTGGATGCATGCGGCTCCTCAAGTTCCCGGATCCTCTCAGCTGCCAGTGAGCGCGAGCTTGGCAAACTGACCAACATCATATTGGCGTGGGTGACAATGGTGACACTCAGCAGACAACACCTAGGAATCCCATCATTTGCAATGGCTAGCACAGTTGTGTTGTGCGTGAAATTCAAGTTGGAGATTGACTAGACTATGTGGGTGTTGAACGGTGCTAGGAACCTTGCCAAGTTGATTGATCCCATGGCAACTGAATATGTACCGCCGCACTGGCAAATAGGTTTCATACTATTGAGGTCCAACCGCTTCTACATGCCACCTGCCACTCGTACTCGTGAGCCAGCCCCGCCGTCGGATTGATCGATCCATCCTGATTTGAGGTGCTACGTAGTTCAAGTTGTATTCTTAATAGTAGGTGTTAACAAACCCTTGACCCACTATTTCCGGTATGATCGTTGGACGCCACCTTTTTACAGTAAGAGATCGTTCGTTCATTCAAAAAATCCCGGTCGGCTCTTGTCAGTACCACGCGTTTGTGAATACCGCCACGTCCGGGGACGTCGGTGAGTTTTGTCCAGTCATCATTCTCTGCTTGCCTGGCATGGTCTTTCAAAATGACAGGAACTGTTGAAAGCAGTACAAGGTTGTCGCTCAGTGCCTGTGGACACACATATGGAAGCAGTGACTATCTTGTCATATCTTGTCTTTGAACCAAATCGACTCAAGTGGTGGTACAGACGCGCAACGTCGTGTTATTCGGTGAATGTGGTGTGGGGAAATCTTCCATCATCAACGCGATCGTCGGACAGTCGGTGGCAAAAACTTCCAATGACGTTTTAGGGTGCACCGATGAAAACGCCTCGTATAGTGTCACCCTCAGGCTGGACACGGAGATTAAAATCAATCTTTGGGACACCATCGGTCTAGACGAAGGCACTGCAGGCAGAATTCCCGCAGACCAAGCGAAACAACGTCTGAAACTGTTCTTGCAAAGGCGGATTGAAGCCCCCGAGGGTGTCGACCTCCTCCTATACTGTATTCGTGGTGCCAGTGGTATGAAGCGCTTGCCACTGAAGCGGGGCCACTGGGACAAGTATCGATTCGTATTTGAAGAAGTGTGCAAAAAGAGGGTCCCGATAGCATTGATCGTTACTCATCTCGAGTCTTACGATCCTGGTGGAGTCATGGATGCGTGGTGGGATCATAACGAGGAGAAAATATCGGAATTTGGCTTTCAGTTCTGTGCCCATGCATGCATTACCATCCTGCCACCAGAGTTTTGGGATACCAACATTGGTGATGTCAATCGAATCGAGGTCTCCAGACGCAGGTTGCAAGACCTCTTTTCGCGTAACTACCTGGCTGTAAGTATCATTTTAGACCCTTGGCAAGATGAATGAAACTTAGTTGAACCAGCCTCGAAACACGCTTCTGTTCGGAGACCGTGAAGACAGAGATGACTTCATTCACACGATGGTCGCCTCGCGCACCCAACAGAGCTCTCAGGCTGAATGCGTCTCACCATTTACCCGTATCCCCATCGCGTTCGACATTCATACACATGTCAACCTTTGGGACACTAGATTCGACGAAACCGATGATGACACTCTCATTACCGAGAAAAATCTAAAGCACCTCGTCCACGGGATCAAGCAAGCAGCGGGCATTGACCTTCTCCTTTTCTGTTTCCGTGCGGGAAGACCTAAGATCCGCCACGCTCGGAATTATAATCTCTTCCATGCAGCCATTTGTAGGAAGAAAGTGCCAGTGGCAATTGTCGTTCTTGGACCCGAAGAAGGAGCCAATACGTGGTGGCAGAGAAATGAAGGCCATCTCAAACGAAAAGGGTTTCGTTTCGACAGGCACATCTACATCCCTTGCAATCCTTGTGAACCCTCTAGTGGTGACCTGGACGATGTCACTCGCCACCAACTCATCCACCTTCTGCAAGAGGAGTACACGCTAGGAAGCTGGAAGATTGGCGACGATGCATTCTGGGTTACGGTGCCAAACGTGCGTGCAGTAGTCGGAGAGCTCTCTTGGCCAACGACCACTGTCGTCGTTTGTGACACGACAAGGCAAGGCGTGTTCGTTGACATTGTACCGGGTGTACAGTCCTCTCTGCAGCGTTCCGTCACTTCCGTCAGCCCCCGACGGGAGCATCGATTTCGGCAAGTTGATCCACAAAACTTCTCGCTGATCGCAAGTCAATCATCTGGCAAAACACAGCCCCGCATTTCGGATCAGAGCAACAAGGTTATCGGCCTCATCATGTTCTTCGTGTCTGCGGAAGAACCTGATAGTGAAACGTGGAGGGCACTGGAGAGGTTTCATTCCGTCTACAAGGGTGGCATCACCCCGTTCATCGTAATCGTCCATGGGGTTTCTGAAAGAAAACTCGCGGAAGATTTCTGGAGGGCCGCCCCCCATCGTATCAGAAGGGGGATTGGGGCGTATCTGACATATCATCCTGGACCCACTGCTTGCCCTGAGGCTCAGGCTGTTGCGCAAGAAATCATGGTGGACATGATTCTGGATCGGTGCTTGGTGGATCTGGGGGAAAAGGTTGGGATACTACGGGAAATTTTGTCGGTTTGGAGGAAGTATCGTTCCAAACGTAATATCGGTCAGCTAGGCGACTCTGCAAGGTAGGTGAAAGCAACCCAGACCACCCAGAGAGCGAGGTCCCCCCGCCTTTGCCAGAAGGTTCAATAGGAATCGGTCTCGCGTTTATATAGAAGTACGGAAAACATCAGGGGAAGTTCACACTACAGTATATGTATCTACGCTCACTAATAGAGACATTGGAAGGTACATGTAAGTGGTACAGGCACGCGAGTGGAATAATGATAGTGTCGAAAGGTCCTCTCAAGATTCATTATGTAGCATCAGTGTCAGAATCGTACGACTGGAGGGGTATATCTTGAGTGTCAAAGTTTAACTGCCCGGTTTTCCAAGCAAAGCATAACCGTTTCCTTGTGGACCGTGAAGCTATGCAGGGATGTTGGAGAGAGAACTAAGTGCCACATCACACGACACACCTTATTGTAGCATCTTCCGCACAATGGATCTCCGTCCTTGTCATTCAACCGCTTAGAGTCTAACAGGGTGTTGCAGGAAGTGCAACGGAGACATCCTTTGTGCCAAGTTTTCCCAACTGCTTTCATCTATTGGCCATATCAGGATGCCTTCGAACCACAATGGAGATGTCCACCTACCTGTTCTGCAAAATACACATTCTTGCCACATCGTGGACATACGGGCGTCGTGCCACCTAATTCCCATGTCTTTGCAGGGCTAGCGGTGCTGCCGCCGAGAGCGGCCCCGTAACGCGTCCCAGTGGCGGTCTGTTTCAAAGAGCTGACACCTCCCCTCGAAACAACCCCAGTCAAGTTGGGTTTAAATGGTGAGGTTGGGCGATTAAATGGGGTAGACTCCACGCGCTCCGTAGCCCTAGGAGTGCTCAAGGTAGGCTTGGAAGGACTGAGTGACACCGTGCGTGGAAGCTGAAATTCACCAACACGCTTGGTGTTGGTAATCTCGCCATCAAAGGACACACGCTCATCAACAATGTCTTGTACTTCGTCCTCCTCTGCAGTATCGTTCCCTTCCATGTTTAGTTCTACGCTGGGGGTGCTTACATCACTCGGTGGGTTGGGGGTACGGGAGTACCGTGCGGGAAGGGACGAATTGGCACGAAGAAGCGGACCTGGACCTGTATGCTGGGTGCGAACAGGCGAACGAGATCCATCGTTGACAAGGGTACGTGAGGTGAAATCCAGTGAACCATTAGTCCGGCCGCGAGTGGTTGGTAAAGGGAAAGTAGAACGAACGGGCGATGTCTGGCCAGAGACGTTGCCTGGTGTTCGGGAAGGAGTACCAGATGACCCAGACACTGCAGGGAATGGGCTGCGAGAAGGAGAAGAGGGGATTGAAGGAGAAACAAGATCATCTCGATCAGGGAGGTTTGCCTGTCGAAGGTCCCGGGTGCCGAAGTTGCGTATATGGCAATTTTTGCTATGGGAAGGGGTCAAGGCGGGAAAAACAAGGATTGGACGAGTAGCACCTACCAATACGGCTGAACCAAGTGAACATCGAAATGAGCGAATTAGCCATGATGATGAAGCCGCACCTCTTGATCATGCTCTAGCAGTGTCAGGGAGTCCAGGCGTTTGTTGCATGACGTACACGCAAGACATGGCTATTAATGGTACACCTGGATGAGCGAACGCAGAGTGGGTGGCGTAATTACTTGCCTTGTGGTA
Source organism: Boletus insuetus (assembly GCA_038093095.1). Taxonomy (NCBI): domain Eukaryota; kingdom Fungi; phylum Basidiomycota; class Agaricomycetes; order Boletales; family Boletaceae; genus Boletus; species Boletus insuetus. The sequence goes on along the minus strand of JBBPRQ010000397.1, from coordinate 6,885 downwards.
AAGCTGATATTGGCACGAGGTTAAACACCGCGATGGTGATGCTGCCAAGGTAACCGATATTACTTACCTTGCGACCTGGCCCCATGACCTAAGTCGACGCTCAGATGAGTCAAATGAAACATGTGTACGATTAGTGCTGCACACCTGCTCAGCTGCATACACAGCCTTGTTACACCGCGGACACACTGGTGTTCCTCCAAATGGGTGCATGACTAAATCAAAGTATGTAAATCTGGTCATCGACGAAACTGATAGTGAGCACGTGGACCTAGAGGATCACTGACTGTACTTGCCAGGAAGAATATCCGGGACTGTGTCCGAGTCATGTACGAGTGTGTGGTTTCGGCGTTAGAGACGATCGGCAATTGCCGCACACTTTGCATGGTTAGCTTCCAATTTCAACACTCGTGAAATGGGGTCGGCAACAACACAGCGGAGCATGGTGACTTGTTGGTTTCGTTGGCGGGCGCGACGAGCTTAAGGGTCCCAGTTGCCTCGCCGAACTGAGCGTGGTGGTGGCGCATAACCTCACAAAGTTGGAATGTTTCTGTTACCCCGTGTTTGATGGAATCATTTTTTGAAGCATCTTTTCATTCCCGTTGTTGCGTTCCCTCTATAGGGTCCCGCACATCTACGCTAGTTCCTCGACACCCTCAGCATGACCACCATCGGTAAGTATAGGCTAGGACAACCTTGCATTAACACGGCAACTCGGCAGCTGATTCACACGTGTCGGAGCTTGAAATGGACATCGTGATCGTGTCGGTAGCTCATCAGTTTTTCGAACATCTTATTCTCATCCAAACATCGTCATCTTCGTTCATCTTTTCTATCTTCCCCCCACGTAGATTCACGTAGACTCCCTCTCCCCACATCATCCGCAACCATGTCTGACGATGAGCAGCACAACCAAACGTTTGAGCAGGTTTGCTTACTTATCTGTCTTCGCTCATCCTCACCGTTGATCTCACCCGATGTTAAACGTTAGGCCAGTGCAGGCGCCTCGCTCACCTATCCCATGCAATGCTCTGCTCTCCGCAAAAACGGTCATGTTGTTATCAAAGGTATGTCGCTCGGAAAATATTCATTTTATTTGGACCCCCACATCTGTTGTCTGATTATCACCAGGCCGTCCCTGCAAAATTGTTGAAATGTCCACCTCCAAGACTGGAAAGCACGGGCACGCCAAAGTTCACCTCGTTGCCATTGATGTATGTTTTTGGTAGCACCAGCGCTTGATTGTCTCTCCTGACATCTTACTCAGATCTTCACTGGCAAAAAATTGGTGCGCATCGATTAGTCCACCATATTGACCGACATCTCACTGTGTATGCTGGAACAGGAAGATATCTGTCCCTCTACTCACAACATGGATGTCCCAAACGTTACACGAAATGAATACACCCTTGTAATTGTCAATCTGCTTTGGATTAGTTCAGTATCTTATTGCTTTTCTTAGATAAACATCGACGACGGTTTTCTCAACCTCATGACTCAGGATGGGGCCGCCAAGGACGATATTAAACTCCCTGAAGGTGACATCGGGAAGTCCATTCAGGTCGACTTCGAGGAGGGAAAGGACCTTTTCGTCACAATCGTCTCTGCTATGGGCGAGGAGCAGGCCATCTCCGTCAAGGAGGCACCGAAGGGTTCTACTTGAAGGTGCGTTCGTGCCATTCAAGGCTGTAGCATTTTCTTGACCACGCTATCTAGACGCGGCTTAGATGCGGCTACGCTGCCTCATCCACTCCTTTGTTTGCATTTATTTGTGGTCTTCCCCTTTATCTCGTTGTTCGTCTCCATCGTGTACTTCATGACTCAAATCATCAACCAAGTTTCTGTGCATGTGCATGTACACTCCTATTGTTCAAAGTGTTAGTCACTGTTGTAGTGTAGTCTTACGACTGTAGGACAAGTTGGTGTTTTTGAGCCACTGCGTGGGAGGAGTAATCTATCAGCGGCTGTTATCTCATCGCCGAGCGCCCAATCATTTCCAGCTTTGCACATGTCTCAATGGCGAGCCAATGAGACGCTTGCCAACTTGGCCACCCACTGTTGGCAAACGGTGAGTTTCGTACAGGTGGTGAGCTGATCCACGGCGTTTTCAAACCCTTTCAGGGCGTAGGAATGGCTATTTCCTTCGATGCGACGGTACCGTGGGTTTATCTGGATGTCTACCAAGTTCCTGAATTGTGGCAAAAATCATTATTGCCATCTCAAAAGGTGTGCCAGGGGATGTGAAAGGTGAGTCTGCCACTGCCTCTCTTCAAATTGCCAGTGTTTTGACCTCACTGCAGAAGTCCAACCTGCACATTCATGTGGCAGACCCATGGTTTGATGTGTGGAACCCCGAACAAAGTGCCGACCGCATTGCGATGCAGAAAATAATAATATATCATACATGTGAGTGCGTGTAGGCAGCGGAGTCAATTGTCATGCCAAGCTGTGGAACAAAGCGCGAGCATTCTAACCTCATCGTCATCAGCGTGGCCGGATGTTGCGCTGGAATCCATATAAATGTCGGTCATGGTCGTACTCTGCTGTTCAATAGCAGTACGCTTCGTGATTTAGGATTCTCCTCAAGTAAACATCATGTCTCAGAACATTACAAACGGCTACAACGATGGTTTCAACCATGATTTCACGGACGAGGTAAGACAAATACAGACACCTTCGCTGGTTCTTACTTCCTTCAGGACGCCCGGAGGTTGCTCTCTATTGCCACTTCTCCAGAGCTCAGCGCTCACACCTGTCGCTGGGTGGAAGGCAGCGTGCAGTGCAGTGCTGTTGTTCAGGGGCTTTACTTTCCTTCCCACCTGCGGGAATACCACGGGATACATGGTATCGGACATCGCACTATCGGCTTCATGTGCCAGTGGGAAGGTTGCTCGGATACTTCTACATTTAGCAAAGAGGGGTTGATGAAGCATATCCAAGAGAAACACTTACTCTGGAAGTGGAACTGTCCCAACTGCGGGACAGTGTTCATGCATCAGGCGGCAAGGAACGTACACTATGCGCGTTGTCCAATCGCCAACTAGTTGACTACAAGCCATAAGATTCCCTTTCCTCCATGCCTTTCCTTCCCTCGCGCTAGATCGTGTTCTTTTCTTTTCTTCTCTATCCCTTGTTCCTGGTCATTACGACGAGGCAGCTAGTCTGCTGAAATTTCTTTACGGTCATCTTTTTGAAGGCATCGCTCTGTCATTTTCATTCTCCTTTTCTTCCATCTCGTAGGCACTTTCTTATTCAATTGATTGGTTTTGGCGGTAACAATATGTCCGTAACAATGTGCCCCACGACATGACGATAAATTACCGTGGCGGATCTATAAGTTGTGCCAATCGACATGAACTAACCCCGCCATTTCAAACCGTTAATCACTCTGAAAGACCTGTGATCCTCCGATCCAAATCTCCGCACCACATGTACCATCTACCAAGCTGTAGAGTCTGATCCCCGATCGGTGAAATTATTAACGCACCAACGAGAACCCCTGAGTGGCCCTTGGCATACCATCCTGTACAGGCGTCTATTTCGTATTACATGTATCGCTGTCAAGTCGAGCCTTGTGGAACATATATAGAAACCGATGACGATCAATGATGCTCTCGTTTTCATTTTGACGGCCACTGGCAAGAACCCAAGTTACTTTAGGAACGGTGTCGCATGACACGAGCCAAGCACGCGGCAGTAAAATAGTGTGAATTCACGATAAGGACACCGGAGGATATCACTTCCGCGTATCGAAGATCCCGGCGTATCTTGTTGGTCATGGTCGAGATCGGGACAATCTGTTGCGACAACTTGAAGAGGACAGCGGGTTCTACGGATTTGTTACCCAAATCCTCGACATCGGATATGGTGTAACGGCTAACATTGCCGCCTTTCACGCGGCAGCTCGGGGTTCGATTCCCCGTATCCGAGTGGTTTTTTGTTTCTGACTTGCATTCGTTTTTTTTTGCTCCAGATGAGAGAGAGAGGATAAAACATTTGTGGCGGCTTACATCAGCGGTACTTATATCTCCCGAATCGAGAATTTTAATTTCAACAGAAAAGGGTGTCGCATCGAAGCCGCGGACTCGGGGTGACCAACAAAGCAAAGATGATAAAGATGAACAATGCATTCGTCTGGAGCAGATTATCGAGAACCTACCGCATGAAAGGTGGCAAATGTTTTAATGCATCATATCGGACCAAGCTGTGCTGCTGAGGTAATAACTCTGTTATAACCCACCAGTTTCGGTTTCCCGAATGTCATATAACACAGGGGTTGCCCCTGGGTGGTAACATAGTCGACCGTATCAATGTACAGACGACTAGCATCTGACAGTCGGATATGGTGTAACGGCTAACATTGCCGCCTCTCACGCGGCAGCTCGGGGTTCGACTCCCCGTATCCGAGTTCCTTTTTCTGCTTCGCAGCAGCTGTCCATCGACAGCTTGGCCCGGGTAATAGACTTCTTTATATATTGTCCTTTTAACTCGTGTTCCTAGTGTCCATCAAATCACAGCGGGGTAAGGGCTTGAATCGAAGCCATCCGTCTTGTACGCACCCATGATGTGCCACTACTACTTTGCGTAAGGTCAGTGCGGGCTCCAAAACCATTCATTGAATTACCACATAAGTACGCCTTTGGAATTCGGTCTCAATGGAAAGTACGCTGTATGCCGTATGCTTATCGCCAGAGCAAACCCTTGGATGATAAGCAGAATGCATAAAAGCCCAAGCTTCGTTTCACAACCTGCTCCCTCTAGATGCTCTTCAAAGTTGTCCCTTTGTTTTTGCTCGCATCTACGGTTCTGGCTATTCCCTCCAAGTTAGGTGCTCGCGTTGCCCGCCATCGCGCCAATCGCCAGTCCCAGATTATCAATCGTCTCGAGCAAGTTGACGGTGCTATTTCCGACGAGCAATACAGCAATAATTGGGCTGGCGCTGTATAGGTTAAGGATGATGTGCGCCATGTTTTCCTAGATTGTGAATACACTCAATCCTATTCACCCCATTCCAATAGAACACGTTCAATTCTGTCACTGGTACCTTTCAAGGCTTGTCGTCCCCACACCTTCGGGTAATAATGGCGACTCCGCTTCCGCTTGGGTCGGTATTGATGGCGACACTTGTCCAAGCGCTATTCTCCAGACCGGTGTTGACTTCACTGTTTCTCCCAGTGGTCCCATATATAATGGTAAAGATATTTTTGACTACTCATTCGCCGCTTGTTCTCGCTGTCCTTTCACGAACAGCCTGGTACGAGTTTTACCCCGGCTTTTTCTCGGGCATCACAATCACCGCTGGAGATGTCGTCAATCTCAACGTCACTGCTTCCTCGCGGAATTCTGGTACTGCAACAATCGAGAATCTGACCAGAAACGAGAAGGTGTCTCAGGATCTGTTTTCCCCATCCCCCCTTTGCGGTCGGAATGGGGAGTGGATCGTCGAAGAGTCGAGTCCTGCCAATTTTGGCACGGTCACCTTTACGGACGCCAATGCTGGCACCTATACCCCATCTGGCGCTGGCATTGTTGACATTCAGCAGAACGGGAAAGTTCTGACCTCTACCTCCATCACCGGATCATCTGTCACCATCAAGTTGTATTGGAAGGAATGGTTTGGTGACGCTTGCAATGTCATCTTCGTATATTCCACTTCATTATGCGTCCGAAATACTAATTGGGTAGTCCTTTACATACGTTTAGACATGGGGTCTTGTGCTAGCTCCCGTTGTTCGTTCAACCTGAAGTGTTCAAACGTTCCGAAATACTTGGCTGCGTACGCCGACATGTCAGAACAGCGATGCAGGTCAGACCCGACGCCCCGGGGTTCCAAACTCCAGATCCGCTGCGGCGGCAATAGTGCCAGTGGTCTTTTTTCGTCTGACCTTTTTATGCCCGATCATCGATGCTATTACAGAATTATTTAGGTTGTCGAAAAACTCACTGGCAGTGATTCGGTTCGTTCGTTTATCGCGCGACGCGCACGTTAGCCTCCCGCGCCACGTACGCCGCTGATTAATGGCATATCGTCTAAACCGTCGTCTAGAACGACGTGTCTGGGCATAGCCTCCACAAAAGCACGTCATGTCAGTACGTCCGAGTAGCCAGAAAAGCGCGGTTGGAGCATTACTCCAGAGTGGAATAGTGGAATCTCGACGGAGAGAAAAAGTACTCGGATACGGGGAGTCGAACCCCGAGCTGCCGCGTGAGAGGCGGCAATGTTAGCCGTTACACCATATCCGACTGACAGCACTACTCTCCCCAACATTTTATTGTCAGACGCTCCATATCCATATTCTAGTGAACGTCGATTGCATTGATTGGCGTTTTGGTATGGCCTCGGCAGCGTCGGTCGTTGAGCAACTCGACAAATCCCCCGACGTGCTGACGTGGCTCAACACCGTCCTCAACGTTCCCGGCGATGCCACGTCCAACGATCTCCCGCTGGTCGTCCATGCCTCCACCTTGGACGCACTCCAGACCGCGACATCCATAGCAGCCCAGTCGACGTCCGCAACCCTCGAGCACATCATCGACGACATTGCACGCGCTGCACCTCGTCTTGCCTATGACATCCACTTCACCCGGGACGGCGCGCTGGCTCTGCGTAACGTCCTCGCGCAGTCTCTCCCGCCTTTACAGTCTCGAAGCTCGGGTCGGACGACCACCGACACTGCAGAATCTGACGCGACGCCAAAGATTCTCGAACGATTGCAGCATCTCGATACGCTCAGAGTGCGTATGGAAGCGGCCCGCGATGTTCTGCGTGAGGCAGAGTCGTGGAGCGCTCTGGAGACAGAGGTCACGACGTTACTTGCAGAGAAGGCGTATGCACGTGCCGCTTCCAGGCTATCAGCTTCCGCTCGATTGATGCCCGTGTCTGCTGCT
>JBBPRQ010000396.1:0-29648 GCA_038093095.1 Boletus insuetus | reverse complement strand
GAAGTCGTGAAGGTTAAGGGCCGCTGGGCAAGTGACGCCTTCCTCATATACCTCCGCAAGCACGCCCAGATTCTTGCCCCTTTCCTTCAATCTAAACCCACAATTCACGAGGCTTTCCTACATTTCACCATTCCCCCCGTACGCCGTTAACTCCGGACTCCTCCTACTTGCCGGGTATGTCACTTCGCTCCACGCGTCGTCATCCACTTCCTAATTCCTGGGATCGCAGCTCACCTCATACCCGGCAGGTCTCGGTTTCCGTTCTGGGCCGGTAAGCGCTACGCGCTTTCCCCCAACATCTCTCCCCTTCTCACATCGCTTCCGATCCGTACCATCAGTTGCCTGTAAATACCTATTTACACATATTCACCTGCCACCACAATCGAGCAACATCCAAAGATTTCTCTACCTGAGCCATGTCAGGGTTGGGATGAACTGATCCCGATCTACCTGGAGTCCGAGCGCCAGTGACTCATCGAGGGGTCATAATGATCAGGTATTGTGGAACATTTGACGTTGTCGTTGGTGAGTAGCTTCACAGTGGCGTGAATCCGAATGTAAAGATCTTCCATGCCAGGATTCCGGAACAGTCCGGGACATGTTCCCACCCCGATAACGGTATCGTGGGCGGTACATGGGCGTCTTGAATGTGCCCAGTGGACCCGAAATGGGACACCTTCTAGAAAGAAATGTCAATGCCTCCCCAAAGCTCGGAAACCGGTGCTAAAGTGTCCGCTGTGGATGAGTCACAACGTACGTACTCGCGCTTTCGAACGGCGAATGGATAGGTGTTCTAATATGATATTCTGGACAGTAGCACGCACTGCCTGGTGGCACGATCGTTGTCGCCCATGTCGGCTAAGAGTACATGATATGTGAGGTGCGTGTGTACAGTGTTGGCATTCAAATTGGTGGCCAATGAACATGAGCAACGAACACAGGTTGCCAGGTCAGGCCTCAGGCCTCAGGCTGAGATATAATTTCGAAACCCACAGCAGCAGCATCCGTGCATGCATTCAGGGGTGACACGTCTTCTCGATGGCTTTGCTCGGCATTCAAATTGGGATGTGGCAGGTTCAAATTCGCGATTTGCAATGCGATTCCGTCCATTGTCTTTGTTTTGCTGATTGTCACTGAACGAGCTGGTCATGCTAAGATACTAGGTCATGCTATTCTTGATGACGACCAAGTGGTGTGGTCTCGTTATCAAGTACGAATTCGTTTGTGAGACCTTATGGGAGTCAGGGTCTGATGCGGAACCCATCTGGTAAGCCTCGCGCGAACGGCCTTGTGGACCCTGCTGCCTTGATAGATCCGGGCATAGTGACCATCTCATGAAGAAGACGGTTGACAATACGACTGGCATCACTCGTGTACAGCTGCATACTTCCTCACGGTATGTCAAGTGTACCCTTTACCGTCCTGTGGAGAAACAGAAACAGAAACAGTAAAATAATAAAATAAATTTCCGTCCTCGTGGAAGTGGTGTATTTAAAGGGCCATCCTTGGATCGCATTTGCATCACTTACGCTCGACTCAGCATCAATAGGTGAGCTTCCAATTGTTTGACAAACGTACCGTTTGCTCACCGCTCGACTAGCAAAGCCGTCCACAGACTACGACACGTCAGTTTATCTACTCTCGGCTACTAACGACTTGACTAATTTTGTTATTTGAAACGTGTGTACTGCAGTCATAGAACTCGCAGAGGATACTTTGCATTGGAATTCTGATAGGAAAAGTGACGGAGATGGCATCACTTGTGGTTCGCTCATTTGCATCCGAGTCATTCTCCGAGTACAGTTGGGCTAACTTGTTTATAGCAGAAATATGATGCGAGCGGCAAATCGTGGGCCCTGGTCAGGGATGATGCCAATCGTGGTTCCTTCACGTGTGAGGAATGTGTCGGTAGCCCACGCTGCTGGGACGTTCCCGACAACGCAATCACCCTGGGTGTAGGGGCGCTGATCCACACATTAGGAAAGTTACCAACCAATGCTGTTCCATGCATTGACTGTGGTCACAAAGGGAGTAAGCACCACCAGGGCTACGTTTGGAAGGAGTCACAAACGAATATGTCGTACCCGGCAATGGGTCCAAGTTCCCCGCCGGGTTACAGTCACTTCGCAACGGGCCAGCCTCAGTTCCAGAGTCACCCTGGAATGAGTCCAGGTTTCCCGCCGGGCTACAGTTACTTCCCAATGGGTCAGCCGCAGTTCCAGAGTCACCCTCCAATGGGTCCAGGTTTCCTGCCGGGCTTCAACCACTTCGCAATGGGTCAGCCGCAGGGTCACCCTCCAATGGGTCCCAGCCAGCCCTACTTCTAGGTTACTTTCCACCGAGTTCCTCCCCATGATGCCCCCTTAGCTTACGGTTACGTATACACACGCTACCTTTCTCTACTTTTCTGTTTCTCTTCCCGCTTGTCTATTTATGGTTGGCAAAGGTATCATCGTCCCCCGTCATAGGATCATTTCATTCCTCCCTGTAGCTGTGTCCTAGTGACTAGGCTAGTATCTGACTCATATTCAACCAATCATCCCATCCTTCGTTGCATATGGGATGTTTGAGTTACGGCAAAGAACTGCAACAGAAGGGGATACTTATGAAGATGGGGCTGCGAGGATACTCGACACGAGGTGGTCTGCAGGGACTGGGAGATGGGGAGTGCGGGCGTGCGAGAGGCGTACGAAACGAACTGGGAGGTTTGTGAGATGCATTAGACGGCGCGCGGGATGTGCTGGAGGACGCACAGCATGCGAAGCCAACTAGGCAGCGTGCAGGTGCACGTAATGCGCAGGAGGGCACATAGAATGAGCCGGGGGGCATTCGGGAATACGAGAGACGCTGGATGGCACATAAGAGGGGATACAGGGCATAGGACGTGCGAGAAGAGCTGGGAACATGCAATGTACGGGAGCCCGAGACTCGAACGGGCTGAGGCGTGCACGACTCAGATACGGGTTGGGGACATATAATGGAGGTGAGATCAGCTGGAAGAGATGACAATATGGACTGGTTGTGGGCGGGATGGGCTGAGGATGAACCAGATGAGCTAGGAAGCACGCGGTACGGGCTTGGGGTACACGTTAAGAGCTAGTCGGACATTAAGGGCCAGGGGTGCACGTTAGAAACGGGGGGTGCACATTCATGACCGGGGCATACGCTAAGGGCTGGTGTACACAGGGCGCCGCACGATACCAGGCGAAGGGTGCACGACACCGGCTGGGACTCGGGAGCATGGGGCGGGCGACACTAAAAGGCTGCAAGTGGCATTCGTTGCACGGGTTGTGGCGAGCGACGTGCAGAGTATGGCGTTTATTATAAACAACATACGAATTATTTCTTGAATGCAGAGGCCCAAAAGATCCTACCGTTTTCCACCCTCATTCCGTCTCCTGAGGCGTATAGTAGCTCGGAAAGATCCCCGTCATATCCTCATGATACCAGAACCCCCCCAGGGTGCCGTCGTCCACTTCCGCAGGCCCACGAGCAGCATCTGTCCCAGCGCCATTCTTCTGCCTGAGAATTTCAATCCACATTGCCCCAAGTCCAAGACCTAGCAAACGATGGTACCACGAGAAGCGTGATGTTGTCCTTGTGAGGGTCATGGGGTTTGCGGGTAGCAGTACCTGCGACGTCACCGAGCACCTTGGAAGGGTTGGTAGGATCGATCTCCGCTCCGCGAGACGACCTCCAGATTTCTGGGGCCGATATGTCCCCTTCCTCGCGACCCCAAGGTTCGAGTATAACTTTGACGAAACGGCCTCGAGCTCCACCTCGACGTCGTCCGCTGAAGGCAACCAGTCCCGTCTCCCGGCTTTCGCTTCTGCTTCTCCAAGATTTTTTTGGAGAGAAGTCAAGTGTACGCCCTTGGTGTGGTTGGGCAGAAGAAATTGGTGAATATTTCAAGTTTTCGCCAATCCCCGACCGGACACAATTCGGCACCAAAGTCCGGTGTGAGTCGGCTACTGAGGCCTGAGGATCGATTGATATTTAAGTACTAATAGCGACTAGCCAATGTTTCAACTCAACATTGTAAGGTCAATCAATAACCTCAACGTGCTTGACATGATGGGCTTCACATGGGGCAGCTCGTGGTGTGATAGGACACTTTCAGTACGTCGGGGTCGAAGTCAGTACTGACTGCCTCTCAGAGATCGTGTCCCATTTCGAGAAGCGTGGAAGTCGGTCGACCGATTGTCGATCGTTTCTACCTTTGTTCCGGCAGAATTCTTGGTATCCGCTGACTGCAGCTCTCCCCACGCCACTCGAGTCAGGATTTCAGCTCAGCTACACTCTTCCGCACTACGAAACGTATTATAGATTTGTGAATATGCATCAATGTATTCTCCCCTTGCTCATTCATAATCTCAAAATTGACCATCGCATTTGCCAAAATGCGAGCCCTTCCCTGTCCACCCATTCCAGTGTAGCATCTACCCTCACCTTTCCTTTATCGAAGATTTCGCCATCCCAAATGGCTGCCCAAGACTCCGGGGAGTGGCAAAACCCGTCCACTGCTTTGCCTCCATGTTCTATGTGTAAGACTCCTTTCTCCAAATTAGAGGCATGCATGCCAAATATCACTGAACCGGGAACGGGGGACAGTAGCCCCGCCAATCCTTTGGCAAGACGGAGCTGGTTCTCTTCCGAGAACAAGTGGAAAACGTTTCCTGCATAGATCGCTACGCAATGGCCAGCCAGTGGATCCAACGAAGTCAGCGTGGACAGGTCTGGTCTCTTTGTTGGCGGAGGTCCATCAAGTGGTGGCAAGATCTGCAGCATTTCTGGCTTGAACATGTCGCCAGCCACAAAACTGATCGGGTAGGAGGCAGGTGTGGTCCTGAAGAGCTCGTGTCCTAGATCGAAAAACTCTGACATCCAGGTCAGTCGAAATCATCCTGACGTCGTCGTTGTTGATTTACCTTGATACAAGTCAGTGGTCACGACGTTCCCGAGTGGGTAACCGTCTGCCGCAGCCTTTCGCGCATCCACACCGACTGATGCACACCAGTGTCACTGCCATAACTCATATAACAGAAAGGTTCGTGGACAACTCACAGCAAGCCCCAATATCCAGGAAGATACCATCCGGACGTTCTCGGCCGAGTTTGAGGACACTGTCGTACACTGGTAGCGCCGCCATCCCATGCCTGGATGTCGTACGTCAGTCAGTGTATACCCGATCGCACGAATGTCCACCTCCGGTTTTGAAACTCACTCGAGAAAAGTGCCCAGCAAGATACAAGGGTATGGGAAAACCTATCATATAACGAGTTCATTCACTGTACTTTGCGAATCGTTGACACAGTGACCTTGTATGCCCTTGTTTGCACTTGGAGAATGTGTCTCTTGAGCGCTTCCTCGTCATCAATTCCGGTCTGTGCTTTGAAGAAGGTCGTCTGCTCTGGAGTTAGTTTGTAGTGGATGAAGTGTGGAGGGGTGTCAGGCACTGCAACCTGAGCTGTCGCCTTGAGATCTCCAGCCCCACGGGCATCACCAACCAGTATTGGTTTGCTCATAAAAGTCAGTTTAATCCATATCCCTAGTACCACCCTTATAATGTGGCCAGGCCTTTAGACAGCAAGCCGGTCCGATGATTTCGGTATGCATGCCGTCAGCAGTCGATGGTAATCCGCATCAAAACCTCACTGCACCGTGCACGTCGTGACCATGGTAGCTTGCGCTAAATTCCCGTCCGTTCCCCCCACACGACATGGTCTATTAATACACTCCTTCTGTGGGCACCGATTTCCTGTTCGAGCTACAGCCTCACTATCGACCATTGTAACCGGAAGTATGTCAACCCATTTCTTTCCACCTGACCAAGTCTCGCGTCCGCCCTCACTTTTCCCTTTGCAAAGACTTCACCGTCCCAAATGGCATTCCAAGATTCGGGACAATGCATAAACATGTCGATTTCCCTCCCTTGATTCTCTTGATGGAAAAGGCCCTTCTTCCAGTTTCCCACGTGTTCGCCACATATCATGGAACCAGGCTCAGGCGACAATAGACCCGCCAATGACTTTGCCAACTGGAGCTGATTTTCCTCCGAAAATATGTGGAAAAAGTTGGCTGCATAGATCACCGAACAACGACCAGCAAGTGGATTGAGCGACGTCAGCGCGGACAGGTCGGGTTTCTCCGTCGCAGGAGGCTTGTCAAAAGGAAGAACAGCTTGCAACATGTTGGGATCGAAGGCGTCTCCAGAGACAAAGTTGATCGGATAGGCTGTTGGCGTCGTATTGAAGAGGGCGTGACCCATGTAATAAAACTCTTGACAGACGTCAGTAAGGGTTATCGACGTCGTGAAATCATGGTGCCATTCACCTTTCTTCAGATCAGTTGTGACGACGTTCTTGAGTGGGAAACCGTCTGTCACGGCTTTCCTCGCATCCACTCCAACTAGTGGTCTCAATGTCGTCAGCGTTCGGCGAAGAAAAGTTTGCGGAGTAGCGGTTACTCACAGCAGCATCCTATGTCCAGCAGGATCCCGTCCGGTCGCTCTTGGCCAAGCTTGATAATATCTGCATACTCTGGCAGTGTTGCAATACCCAACCTAGTTGAAAATCAGCACTCCGAACGTAGTGACAGCAGGGGAAACTTGCTGGAGAAATGTGAGCGATCTGATACATGTGTAGGGAAATATCTATGTCAAAGTAATTTGTCACTTTCAGGGTGCGCTCGAAACACCACATCACTGACCTCGTATGCTTTCTCTTGCACTTTTAAAATGTGACTCCTAAGGTCGTCCTCATCGTCAATACCAGTCTGTGCCTTGAAGAAGGTAGCTTGCTCTGGAGACAGCTCATACGCTGCAGCAAGTGGTACCGTGTAAGGCTTTACCACCGCTGAGACCTTGAGGTCTCCAGCACCAGCGTGTCCTGTGAGGGCTTGTGTGTCCATTTCGAGCTGAGAGTACGTTCAGGAAGAGTCAGCTTTATACCTTGCTTAAGGCTATACATTCAGGCCCCTAAATGGTGTGGGGCGTTTTGAACATGACTCGACCACACTGCAACTTGAAACGACTGCCAATGCGGGGTAATAACTTGAATGCCTTGCGTTTTAACCGGTAGTGACACCGCTGGAGCGCAGGGATCGCAGGCGAGATAACACTATTTGCTTACTTGTTATCGGTGACAAATGCATTCTATCTATGCGTGACGCAGCCTGTTCGCCTTTTGATCGGTGCCATCGACGGGACAGCGCCGCAGTCGGCTTGACGTAGTTGCTGACTCGTTATTTCTGACAAGGGTAGTGAGTTTTTAGTCATTGCGTCGGTTTGCAGTGGAATCGAGGGGCCAGAAGTATGTCCCCGATTGGCTGTGATCGCGTACGAACCGGGACCGAATGTGAAGGCCGTTGCGTTCCGGCTTACGTGTGTGACTGCTCCATGCAGCTAGTCTGAGCACTCTGGCCATGCGCTTTCCAAGTCTGATCAACACGCTGTACGCTAGAACGTTTTTCGTTGCGCTCTGATCCAATGATCTTTTGTGTGCATGCCATCAATGACTAGTTGACTGACGACGGTCGATGGTCGACCGGTCAATGGTCACCTGTAATCCAGTTCACGAGGAGTATAGTAGTTTGCACCAAGTCTAACATCCATCAATTAACCCTGTGGCCCTCCACACGAATGGTCTAATAATACACTGGCACTTTTACATACCTGCTTCCCTGTTCGAACTACAACCTCACTACCGACCATCACAATCGGTTGTATGCCTACCCAACTCTTTCCACCTGATCAAGTCTTGCGTCCGCCCTCACTTGTCCCTTTGCAAAGACCCTGCCATCCCAGATTGCATTCCAAAACCCGGGACAATGCATAAACATGTCGCATTCCCTGTCTGTAAGCTTTTCACGGAAAAGGCCCTTTCGCAAGCTCCCCACATGTTCACCACATATCATGGAGCCGGGCTCAGGTGACAATAGGCCCGCCAACGCTCTTGCCAACTGGAGTTGATTTTCCTCCGAAAACAAGTGGAAAAAGTTGGCTGTGTAAATCACCGCACAGCAACCAGCGAGTGGATTGAGCGACGTCAACGTGGACAAGTCAGGTTTCTCCATCGCAGGAGGCTCGTCAAAGGGAGGGACAACTTGCAACATGTTAGGATTGAAAACATCCCCAGGGACAAAGTTGATCGGATAGGTTGCTGACGTCGTATTGAAGAGGGCGTGACCCATGTCAAAAAACTCTTGAAAGATGCGAATGTTAGAGGACATGGTCGCGAAACCATGCAGTCGCTTACCTCCCCTCAAGTCAGTTGTGACGACGTTCTTGAGCGGGAAGCCGTTTGCCACGGCTTTACTTGAATCCACTCCAACTAGTGTACCCAATATTGTCAATCTTGGGTGGAAGAATGTTTGCAGAGTAAGGTCCCTCACAGCAGCAACCCATGTCCAATAGGATCCCGTCGAGCCGCTCTTGGCCAAGGTTGAGAATATGTGCATACTCTGGTAGTGTCGACATTCCCAACTTAAATGAAAATCAACAATTAATTGCGTATAGTGTGGGGGGACAAGAAACTTGCAGAAGAAATGTGAAGGATCTGATACACGGATAGGGAAATATCTATGTTGGAATTATCACTTGTATCAGTGTACTCGAAACAACATCAAACCACTGACGCCGTATGCTTTTTCTTGCACTTTTAAAATGTGACACCTGATTTTGTCGTCGTCGTCGACCCCAGTCTGTGCCTTGAAGAATGTCGCTTGCTCTGGGGAGAGTTCATACGCAGCAGCGAGCGGTACTATGTCGGGGTTTACCACCGCTGAGATCTTGAGGTCTCCAGCACCAGCGTATCCTGTGAGGGATTGCATGTCCATTGTTGAGCAGAAAGCGTCTGTGTCGTGTCGTTTTGCGCCTACGCGTCGCACAAAGGGACGGATCGCTCCGAGGTCACGTGCAGCTGGGAGGGGCGACTAATAGCACCACTGGGACCTGCGTACATGTAGTTGTTTTCCGCCACAAGTATCTTTAAGAACAATCAGCTTTTAAGTATACCTTGGGTATTAGCACCAATACATGTAAGCCCCCTAAGCGATTAGTGGCGTTCGAACATGACTTGACTTTGCATTGCAACGCTGACAATGTGCGGTAACAGTACTTCACCCATTCCAAACCGATGCGCCGACTCGCAAGCTTCACCGAACTCTACATCACGGACCCGTTATGGTAAGATAACAACCTATCACCTTCGTCAGCAATAACGAGCCAGCAATCAGCAAAGGTCATCTCACCGACCGGGATGCCGTCGACGGGCGGTCAGAATTGCTGCCGAGTAAGGTGTTGACCTGAACGTGCCTGCCCGGTTTCGTCGCACACCTATGCCGTGACCCACAAGGTTGTCTTGCCAATTGCAATGTTGTCGATGCACGTCGGCCGGCCGAGCGGGCAGGAGCACGCGATTGGGGACAACCTATGATCGTACATGAATCGGGACCAAATATGGGTGATTACATTCGGGCGGTCTATGTAGTCTGGGAACCCAGGCCGTCCCTGGTCCCAACTTTGATCAAAAAGCCAGTTGCGCTACCATGAAAGACATCTCCAGGCTTGAGCCAGTTCTGTATAGAAGTAAAAATATACCCACCTCAACGCGATAACTGCCAAGTTGAAACGAGTACCGGTACTCAAGCAAGTAACCTTGGTGTGAGGTTAGGGCCACCGTGACAGGTTTGAATCCGACGTTGTTTCCAAGAATGTATGCACATTTACTTAACGACTACTCTTCATTCCAAAAATGGCGTTATATATTTCAACACTCTGGCCCAAGCATGAAAGACGCACAACGTACCGTCTCGCTATGAATTATCACACGAGCGACTGCATCTCATCCTGCTTCATGAAGAACACGTATGGGATCGGGGGGACGTGTCCTAACTGGAATCATGTTGAGGATATTGTTTCGCGGAAGTAGACGTTCGTAGGGGATCGTAGTCGTATGCGCGGTATTGAAACTTTTCCAAAGTTGAAGGAGGCTTCTAGTGCTTACGTAATATATCTGAATTTGGGGCGAACAAAACAAGCGCATATAACGCGTCTCGACGCGAAATAAATTGCGCGATGATCGGGCCTTTTTCCATTTCTTTCTGTCCCAACTTCATTCATCCCTGGTCGTCATGGTCGCTCGCGTTCAACGTCCCGCTCCAGCATTCAAGGCAACGGCCGTCGTCGAGGGCATGTTCAAGGACATTTCTCTCGCAGACTATCTCGGAAAATGGTGCGTCTCGTTTGTTGGCGTCGACGTATCGGCTTTAGTTTCAAAAAATTTTGGGCAGGGTTGTTCTCTTCTTTTACCCGATGTAAGTCTCCAACCTTTTTTTTTCAGAATGGCTGTGCCCGGGAGCTAAACCGTGAACAGGGACTTTACATTCGTTTGCCCCACCGAGATTCTTGCATTCAATGATGTCCTGCCTCGGTTCCAAGAGCTAGGCGCTGTCGTCCTCGGTCAGTAAATACCCCCCTAACGCCGAATGCAGGCTCAACCGTGGCTCACGTTCACGTTGAACAGGCGTCTCGACGGATTCCCAGTATTCGCACTTTGCATGGGCTCAGCAGCCGAGGAAGCAAGGCGGTCTCGGACCCGACCTCAAGCTTCCCTTGGTCGCCGACAGAAACATGCAAATTGCCCGCGATTACGATGTCCTCATCGAGGAAGAGGGCATTTCGCTCCGAGGCCTTTTCATCATCGATCCCAAAGGCATCATAAGGTAGATGAACCATTGCACGTAAATAAAGAGTGGTTCATGCTCATCGCATGTCCCCTAGGCAAATCACGGTCAATGACTTGCCAGTGGGTCGGTCGGTTGACGAAACTATCCGTCTGTTGCAGGCGTTCCAATTTACGGTTCGTTTTGATTACTTTTGTGTGTGGAATCGCTCGTCAGACGGCGCTGCAGGACAAGCATGGAGAGGTCTGCCCCGCTGGCTGGACAGAAGGTAGCAAGACGATCAAGGCTGACCCCAAGGAATCTCTGGATTACTTTTCCAAGGCGAACGAAGACGTCGAGATGCAGAACAGTACTTCCAAGAAGCGAGCACGCCAGGAATGACAGGGTATACCTCCGAATTATTGATCTCTAGAACCCACGGATCATAGACCAAAATCTTTTGGGAGTATATATTTGCGTTATATTTCGCCGTAGATGTAGATAGACTTAGTCGTTGGTGAAAAAGTTTGTTACGCATTGAGAATGTTCTGGAGGTACAGGACCGGAGGGAGGGGTCAGCCGATATGTGACTTATGCAATTTATCATCAATCTACCGTACGCGCTGCCAACACTATTATATATACTGTACATGACCGGAAAAAATACAGGACCACAAACTAAACCAACACAGCACCAGATTGTCCATTTACCTGAATGAAAACACGAAGCAAGCAGAGCCAAGGGTAAAGTCATCGCGATCAGAGCCATCGTATATCGACCCCAGAGCGCGCTTCCATACTTTCCTCAGCTTACCCAGACATCTAATGCCTCTTCACACTCCCCCAGCTCTCTTCGCTGCCGGCCTCACTCCCGCCCTCCTGTCCGAGGTCAGAAACGAGGACCTCGCTCCCCTCGCTCCCGCCCCCATGCTCAGAACGACTCGCGCTGGTATCGTGCGTGAGATGCTCAAAATCGAGGAATGGGTTATTCACCCTGTCTTGCACGGACCCCGAACGTCCGCCTGGCGTAACAGGCGATACACTCCAATCACTATCACCACTGGCGATCGACAAAAATTCGTCTCCTTCGGACTCGGACGCGGTACGGCTCACAGGCATCGGGGAAAGGAAAGAGACGTAAGAAAGAGCTGGAGACATTGCGGAATGTGCTGAGGATTGCGATCGAGACACCAAGAGTGGGCTCGACGACTCCGGCGGTAGCTGAAGGGTGGGTAGAGAAGAACGCGTTTGGGGGAGCGCGTCGTGGTGCACCATAACCTCCGAACTGCCGCTGCGGGGCGATGAAGGTGCTGACATGATGCCGATAGAGGATGCGGAAGGAGATATGATTTCCGGGGGTGTGGGTGGAGCTGGGTACCGTTCTGAAAGAGATGAAATGACCGATCCGTTTGTTCCAAGACCTGAGTTCGCTAGTGTGAAAGTAGACGAGGAAGCACGCGGGTAGTCTTCTTCGCCGCTGCCGTCGTCGGAGCCACTGACTAATTCGTTCGCAAGTCCGCTGGGTTTCCTGAGTACCCCATAACTCCCAAGCGTCCGGATTGAACTTGCGGAATTAGCCCTAGAAGAGAGCGTCCCTTTTGAACCAGCGGTAGATACCGAGCTAGACGAAGGCTCCATCACCCTCATAATAGGAGAAAACGGCCTTTCTCCGTACATCTCCGCGCTTGAACGGGACGTGTCTGGAAGTAAGGGCCCAAATGGAGAATCATCCGCCATGACTTGGCAAGTTGGGGTGAATGGCAGGTGGGGAATACCCTCAGTCGCGGGAGAACGACGGTCAGCGATGGGAATTACAGGCGCTAACGAGGGAGTGGTGTCAAAATGGCTCGCGCTATCGGTGGGAGACACCACTGGTATTCCACGAATAGGGGATGGCGGGGAATGGAGAGCTATGAATGATGTGCTAACATTTCCTTGTGTTGTCGATTGAGACGCGGAGCGTAGGCGACGGGTCGGCGTCTGAGGCAGTGACACGGTACTAGGTGTAATTGGGGAAGAAACATTGGAAATCACGTGTGTCGATGCGAGTGGGGTGTGTGTTAGGGATGTAAATGACTGCGAAAATTGGATTGAGGATGGCTGGAGAGAAAGAAGACCATAATAGCACCCACCTCGTCTAAAGTAGTGCTCGTGCTCTCGAAATCATCAAAGTCGTTCTTGAGTTGGCTTGTTCTTCGCTTTCTTAAACCATCCTTTGCTAATTCCTGACTTCTGAGTACCTCATTGCGCCATTCATCTACCTCTCTCGAAGCGAGCGCTTCAAGTTCGAACGCATCTAAGTCGTTCAACCCGTGTGCTCTCTCACCCTCACCCCCATCCCCCTGAGGATGATTGCCCTGGAGAGATGAAACGGAAGAAGAAGAATTGCGACGACGAGATGTCCTGACCGGGACGGCGCTAGGGCGTCTTTCGCGCGCCGCACGTCTCCGCTCGAGAAAGTCTTCGGCCCATGCTTCAATTGTTGGAGCTATATGCGGTTCGTAGACGAACTAGAGAGTACAGGGTGAAGGATAAGATGGAAAGGAGCGAATAGATGAGGAACGTGTGAGTGCACGTGTTTCTTCGGTAGGGACACAGGGAACATATGAACGTACCTCTTTGAACGCAAACACTGCTGCTACACCCACGACAGCTGCAAAAACGTACACAACTGCTGGTGGAGCCATTACTCCTTGTCCGTGTCCAACCTAGAGTGAACAGGTTCCGTGCGCAGCACCTTGGTGCAGAGCGCGATCAATGAAGATTCAAAGACATGGATGACGATGTTTCCTACCAATAAGACAAGGATGAAAGTAACCGGGGTGATTGTACCCAGCTGGATGATCAGTACTTGGGAGTATCGCAGTTCAAGAGGAGGAGGTTCAAAGTTGGCACCCTCCATCACCCCTTTTACGCGATGACTCCGCGGGAATACCCGGGATCGGTGCAGTGATAAGCAGTAAACAAAAATAGAGCGCTCTATCTTCAACCAGGAAGGTGTCCCGTCCGTGGCCATTCCCCAGGGCGATATAGATCCTGTCCAACGACAGTTCTACAGGCAAGTACAGGCGTTGGGTTCTTCCAAGTTTTGGCCCACTGCTTGACTTCGTTCAACACCAAAGTCAAGGGCTGCTCCTCCCGATGTATCTCTCCGTTCCGACTTCTCACGAGCTGCTCTCTGGCGAGACCGAGGCATGAAGACATGCCTGTCGCCCTTCCGAACAAGACGCATACATTATACGCTGATACACTGGACTATGTCGGGAACACTCAGTAAACACATCGCAAGAACTCATCCCACCGACACCCAAGTGGTTCAATCATCTGTTCCATCTCTTTAGGAATCTGTCAAGTCTCGATGTGAGACAGAGCCACACTCACCGGTTACCATCGATTTCAGGGTTTCGAGACGATCCCACAACAAAACCATACGGATTTCCATATCGTGCATTCACATATGGTGAGTCGACCTCGGGGAACGTCGGGGGTAGAAAGCACGTCGAGGAGACGGCATTGACTGTTAGGCGAGAACTTGATCCAATAGTGGCCAACTCCTCCAGCGATGGTACTAATATGTGACCTTGATCATTAACCTGATTCTCCGACCCCCCTTGAGCGGTGAAATTTTTGACAGAGAGCAGGCAAAGATGTGGTATGTCGCCAGCGCTCAGTTTGATGCGCCGTAGATCTGGAAGGTGTCCCAACGTCTTCCTCCAAAAGGCGGGCGAGAGTGGGGGTGAATGACGTAAACACCCTCGGTGAACGCTCGTCGCAGGGAGCAACAAATATTGCTCGCAACGCTATCCTTATCATCAACCGTCATCCTTAAATGGTACCAATCAACCGTGATCTGGAGAGGAATGTTGGAACCCACATCCGATTCGGTGCCAGTGTGCAATCCGAAAGGTGGCAGTAGCATTCCGATGCACCGACTCAGTGGAAGTTAAAAGGTATTTCTATGCATTTTGAGTGCCTCAATAGTTAATTTAGAACACCCCGCAACAGATAATATTTTAGACAATCTTTTGTAGCAAGCGTATTCTACAAGTTATTGGGGGAGAGTGGAAACTTATCCGAAGATATTCCAAGTGATTGTGTCAGCATTACTGTCAGAGACCACCGCCGTGCTCATCCGCGACTACACGACACCCCACAAATCCGATGATCATTCAGCCAGGGAGAACAATAATAAACCGAGATGACATATCATTGAAGGGTGGTTGTGGGAATTCGCGACGCACCCATCGCTGCACTGACTTCAGCTTGCCGTTCGATCAGATCTACCCTCGAACCAACACACCCGCAGCAATCCGCCTATATTCGACGCGCGACACAGGCTGAAATAAGAGTCTCCCAAATGCCAGTGGCTGCCGTGACGGAGCGCCTGTGTCAGCCTATCCAACGCCGCAGTACTCGCCAGAAACTCTTGGTTGGGAAGACGGATTTGACTCGATGGACAAGACAGATCGGATGTGAGGTCGTCGTCTCCTGTCTTTGTCATTGGAGACGAGTTCGGTGCTTCATGTAACCGCACGGCCAAGCCTTCGAACAATGTGCAACCATGCAGTCCACCTCAGCCGTCTAATACTGTAGGTGCTGAAACATTGTGCGGAACTGGTTGTGGATAGCGAGGCCTTGTGGCCTTGAGGTCTGGGGTTAGACAACTGTGGTCCTTAGTAGCGAGCATCACGCGAAGGTGGGGTGACCGTTTGAGTCAACTGCCCGGGTCGCCTTACCTATCGCAATGATGGCTGCTACCCAGCGTCCGTTTTCGAGCCAAAGAGTTACTCGATCGTTACAGTAAACATCATCGTGTAGTTGACATGTGTCCATTGTCCGAATTATCCATGTGTACAATCTCGACCAAACGCCATCCAGTTCTTCAAAGAGCAAACGGGCACCTCGAGTCTCCTGTCTCCTCGAAAACCGAAGCATTGACCTTTCACCTAACGCTAGCATCGTATCACATCGATGCCCAAATACCAACCGCCACGGCCAACGTCAAAAACCATCTTGCGCCTGAACCACTCACGATCACCTCGCCGCCAGAGGTGGTATTGACACTGAGTGTGCTCCCAGACCAACAGTATCGCGCGAAACAACTCTCGCATACCCCACTCCTCGTCTGGCCTGCTCTCTGACGTGCACGGTCGACGATGGCGCATGCCAGACAGGCGGGCCATTCGGGGTCGGTTGTCATGCTCGAGCTTGCAGTGTAACCCTGGGTGGCGATGACGAAGGTCTGGTCGAGCATAGCCTGAATTTGCGAAGAGTTATAGGCGATCTGGATCGTAGATGTGTTTGTGAGAGGCGCTTCGCTGCTGTGAGGAGGACCGCCATTTGCGAGATATACGAGGAGAGGCGTGGTTTCGTTTGCACTCGTCGTGTTGCAGCCAAAGAACGTCGGCCTCGTACTCAAGTCCTGGGCAGTAAATTCCCCCAAAGATGTTGGAACAGGAGGAAACGAGTACGCTGAGGAGAGTAACATAGATCGATTTTGTGTAGCCTAGTGACTGGTCAACAATGATGGCCAGCGTATGGAATGGCGACTCACAATTAGCGAGCTCCCATCGGCGAAATTGTTAACATCTGAGGTCTATAGGATGTCAAATCACTAGATGTAACAAGGCTAGTGTCGGACCCACTGCATCAATCGCCAGGATGGTATCCAATCCACGAGCTTTCACGAGCAACGGTTGTAGCGGGATCACTTCACCATCCTCACCACCGTCCACGAGCGTGAGATACGCCTGACTGGACGACAAGAAAGTTTCCGGCGCGATGCCGAAGAATGGGTTCGGCCACGATGCGGCATCTAGTTCGATGCCCGACTCGGGCAAGAGGGACTCCAGCAGGGAAAACACTGGGCCGAAGGTAGCATTTAAGGTATTCTAAAGTTCTTGAGTCAGCGTACAGCAACACTCCAAAGGAAACCTACGGTAAGGTTGTATTCATTAAACAGCTCGGAAGAAGACCCAGCCACCAGCGATGACTGGTCATAGTTCGTAATACAGATGCTGTTATTCGTCGTGCCCAGATACTTTGTTGACGCAAACGCGGACAACATGGGGTCAAACGAACCCATCTCATCTATCTCTTGCGTTAGTCAAAACCTATGGACGGACCAGTTATACTGACAGACGTTGAACTCGATTATAGGATTTGAGATCGGTATGACATCCTCAGAGATTATATTCGACGTATTTTGTCCTGGTGCAGAGAGGTCTGACACGACGATTGGAAAAGGGATCATATATGATGTGAATGATTCACTGGGCATTCATATGTTAGTACATTGTCATTTGACCTGCCCCTTACTGTTCAACATCCAGGCACTCACGTTTCGGCGACTGCTGACCATAGAATTCCGGCACCATGGGCGTAGGATTCATCATAGAAATTCGATGAGAATGTGCCATTGACGAAGTGTCTCGCCAATGCACGCGACCAAAAGTCGGCAAACGTCACAGGGTAACCGGTGTGATATTTTCCCTGCAGTTCCTCCACCAGACCAGTGAAAAACTCGGTATCAGTAATGGAATCCGAACTGGGCCCGTCGATGCTGAAATTAGCGTTCCATCCGCCCCACAAGTTGCTAGTGACGGTATGATTAGGGTATCCGAAGATGAGCTCCTGCATTGTCGGGAAATTGGCTTGCGCGAGGGACGTTAGAAACCATGATCCCCCCGACAATCCTGCGATGTAAGTTGCCGTTTGAAGCAATCCCCCCAGGCCGGCACTGTTTGAGGAGCCGTTCCTCCCGTCCAGTGCATTCAGCACGCCTGCACCAAAGATCGCCGCCCGGTACCCTCCTCCGCTCGTTGCGATTCCAAAGTTCGGGGTCTCCAAGCTGGACCCGTTCAGAATGCTAGATACGTACGAAGGTAGAGTGACATTGGTAGCCTCGACGTTGTTGAGGTAGGTTTTCCAGGCTTGCGGTATGACTTTTGATCGGCGAGCTTGGATATACGCAGCTTCGGAGGTGGAGAGGGATTGATTCCCAGGTGGCCCTGACATGCGAACGAGCGTAAAACCATTGGGGCAGGCTCCTGCAACCGGTGCGTACGCCTGTGAGGCAACACTTTGCGCTGCAACTAACCATGCAGGGAGTGATAAGAGACAAAACCAGGTGATGAGGTAGTTCGCCATGACCCGTAACATCACAGGCGGATCGAATCAAGAGGAGCAAGGAGATGAAAGGGGGGGAAATAGTGTGCCTGTACTTTCTTGAGTCAGCCGCTGGTTTGCAAGCACTGAAACCGCTCACGAACTGAAACACTATTGGTTAGGGTACTTGGCGTGAGAGGTACACGGAAATCAAAATAATCTCACCGCTGTAAAGATAACTCTAAGTGACAAAACTACACTAGGCAACAGGCCTGAGGTCACGTACCTGACACCATCATGCATGAGCCAACTATTGGGTACGACCAGCGAAAGTGAGTGACTCCATAGGATGGAGTCGCAATACCTTGAAGCAGCAACCCGCGTGGTTTACTTGACAACATCCGAGTATTAGCCGCCACGCCGCACACACGAGTCGTGGTTTTCTCACAGACACTATCGCTGCCAGAGGTGCCATATCCAGAACATCCAGAACACTCGCTTGGAGGCGGTTAAATTTGGTGATAACTACCAGCTACTATCCAGCTACTATAAGTAATTGAGCATCACCCACGAGAAATTTCCTGATACCTACCGGATATTTTTATGTCCGAGAATCAGACTGAAGATCGAGCTCTAATGCAAGAGCGTATGTTAGCGGAGAACTCGCGAGCATTCGGGGGTTCTTGTTTGTGTACAAGTGCTGGCAGGTGCAAGCACTGGAGAGCGATCCAAAGTTGTCGGATGAGCGGGTGTCTTACATAATTATGTAATCATTTTCAGTGGCAGCCCACCCGTATTTTGCCAACTGGTGACTACATCGCGCTGACTTATTCCTAGACGACAACTGATATAAAACACTTTAGGCGGATCGTTACCTGCAGGATCAGATATTATTCCGGTCCGTTTGTACTAGTGTCGCCGGGAGCCTGGGTGTTCATCCGATACCGTGGCCATGGTAGAAATCGCATTCATAAGAGCCGGGTGACTCGGAATTCATTCAACTCGCCCTTCTACTCGGGCTAGCAACCCGTGAAACTTCTTCGTCCTCTCAACACCAGCGAGAAAATGGAAGCAATAAAAGCCGCATTCCAAGCAATTCGCGCAGAGGTTTGTACACTTCCGATGCCTACGATATTGACATTGTCCTGCAGGGCAGTTATGTATTGGTTACGTTTGTCACCGCTGGCTACCCAAGGACCCAAGACGCTATCCCAATCCTTTGGCGATGCAGGCCGGTGGTGCGGACATCATTGAAGTGGGTATGCCATTCTCGGACCCCACTGCGGACGGGCATGCCATCCAGGAGACGATTCTGGTATACAATACTCCTCTATGGCTCTGACATAGATACCAGGTCGCTCTTCGAAATGGAGTCGACTATTCATTGATCCTTTCGCAAGTAAAAGAAGCTCGGGAGAAAGGTTTGACTGCATCGGTGACTCTTATGGGTGCGCCAACTGTAATATTATCCAATGCCACAGCGCGTTACATAAAATAGTTGTCTCAGGTTACTATAATCCCGTTCTTGCATGTGAAGAAGACGAGGTCGTGCAGGTCGTGCGGGATTCAGGTGCCAATGGATTTATCTTCCAGAAGCTTTCACTTTCCGGGAGAGGTGCACGAAAGCCGGGTAAGAACTCGCGTTTTAACAATAGCGCATACTACTAACATATTCTTAGCCTTTCATACGTTCTGCTTGTAGCCCCTTCGGTCTCTCTTACCCGACTGCCATTCTTGACATCAATCGCCGATACCTTCATTTACGTCGTCTCGCGGGCAAGTGAAATGTTGTTTACCTCCATCACCAGAAACTTGAAGATGGGTACTACAGGCTCATCAGTCCAGGGTATCGTGAACACGGAACTTCCTTATATCATCCATCGCATACGCAAACACACCACTGCCCCTTTTGCGGTCGGTTTGGGAGTCGCCACTCGTGCCCATTTTGACGCTATTGATCAACTTTCTCGAATCCTTCTGTAAGGAGATCACTCTCAACGGCCAGTCCAGTGCAAAAACGACGATCAGTCAGGAACCATTGCAGTACCATCATTTGGCTGTCGTTCAAGGCATTGATCGGCCTGTTGGAACGACCGTTTTCCCTGCACGGTTTGGCCAGTTTGGTGGTCAATATGTTCCAGAAGCCCTCTTCGACTGTCTAATCGAGCGAGCTTGAGGAAGCGCACGACGCTACGCTTAACGACCCATCTTTCTGGGCGGTGTTCGAGAGCCTGACTAGATACGCCAGTGGTGCACAAATTTGGCTCAAGTACGAAGATTTGTAAGAATGAGAACGTCTCAAAAAGGAATGAAACTGATCTTTACTTATATTAGAAACCACACTGGATCGCACAAGATCAATAACGCCGTCAGCCAGGTTGGTGGCATTATCGCTTTCCAACGATATCTACTTGCCGCCTGATTAGATACTCCTCGCTAAGCGACTAGGGAAGACGCGCATCATCGCAGAAACGGGCAACTGCGGCTGTCTGTGCACGTTTCGGAATGCGGTGTGTGATCTACATGGGCGCGGAGGATGTTCGCCGGTAAGCTCTCAATGTCTTCCGAATGAAGATGTTGGGCGCGACGGTAAAAACATTCAATTCATTTAAGTCGTCCCCTCACTTATGGTCTGCTCTGGAGGTCATTCCCGTCGAGTCCGGCTCAAAAACTTTGAAAGACGCCGCCAACGAAGCGATGCGTGATTGGGTTACAAACCTTGCCACTACGCATTTCCTTGTTGGCTCATGTTTCGGTCCTCAACCATTCCCGATCATCGTCTGAGACTACCAGAAGGTCATCGGTCAAGACATCAAAGCACAGGTGAGAGAGGCAACCGGGAAGCTCCCAGATGTCATCGTTGCGTGCATTGGCGGCGGTAGCAATGTGATTGGATCCTTCTATGATTTCATTCCAGACACAAGTGTCCATCTCGTGGGCGTCGAGGCAGGCGATGAAGGTAAGAGTGGCCAGCTAAGTCTGATATGTCTTGTGTTTCAACTAGTCGTCAGGTCTTAATGGCGACCACCATAGTGCCACTCTCGCCAGGGGATACCCCGGTGTTCTTCACGGCGTCCGGACATATATCCTACAGTCTCCGGACGGCCAAGTCAAAGAGACGCACTCTGTCAGTGCAGGGCTAGACTACCCTGGCGTGGGACCAGAACATGCATCGTTGGAAGACAGTGGGCGCGCGGAGTACGTCGTTGCGACTGACGACGAGGCTCTGAGGGGATTCCGTCTGTGCACCCAGCTTGAGGGCATCATTCCAGGTCAAATATTCTCTCGCGGTCGAAAGTAGCGACTGATAAATCGTTGATACGTATAGCACTCGAGTCGTCGCATACATTGTGGAAGGCATCAGACGAGCAAAAGCATTGCCCAAGGAGACCAACCTTGACACCGTGAGTGTATTTGTACATCGTTTCTTACTTCCGAGGTTTACGCATCAAAAACTAGTGTCTATCTGGAAGAGGTGATGTAGAGCAGATGTCACGACTTTTGCCTGAAAAACGGGTGGATCGCCTTGACTGCCACATTTAGACGCTTCGCGTGTAGTCGAAACCCGACGTTCCGTTTTAGGAAGCGCAACGGCTACGCCTGAAGGAAATCGGAAGATTCCGAAGCTCGCTTATCAAAACGGATGGTGTCGAGACTAACCTTGACCCTCTCTTGTACATATGGGTTGCACTAAGTAATGTGTTAGAACAGATATGCCAGGCAAGCATGTCACGGCGATTCTTGTGAGACTCCCTTAGACCTACGTCCCAGCGAGTCATCAACTTGAGCGAACCAACAAAATTAGCCATTATGTAAAGTTGGTCAACAAGCAGCATAGCCACATTTTGGTACCATGACCGCGCAAGCGGTTATGCTGAGTTGTTCAATGCTCCCGTGTTGCAGAATGAAAGGAGGCGAGGGATCTTGCAAGCTGAACCAGTTGACCGCTCAGGGAGTCCTATGGTAGGTGCGTGCCTAAGGCAGATGATCAATCGGGAATTCAACAAATTATTGCCAGAGGCGGCGTGTTTCTCATACTTCTCGGGGAGGTTCGCCCAGCCCCGAAACGGCTGGCGGTGGCTGAGTGACCAGACAGTTGACATAGGATTGACGGCTGATGTCTGGAGGTTTTTGCTAGAGGCGGTAGATTTTCAGGAAGGCTCTAAAAGCATGCATGGCCGGTGCTAAAAACCTATTTAGCTGGACAGTCGATAGGGATCTGCAGGTGAGTTCCCTGGGTTATTGCTAGAGGCTTTGAGTCTCTGACACTTCAGAATTCTCACTTGGGAACAGCTGACGGGGATGTCTCGTTAGCTGGACAGTTGACGTGGGATTGGCAGGTGATGTCCGGGTGTTCTCTTGGCAGCAACTAATCGATGTTTTTTAGACGCACTCGCTCCAAGTTGCCACTAATATTGTGTTCTATAATTCAACAGACTGATTACCTTCCAGCCAAGTGCAGTGTTTAATTGCGGCTGAGGGATGTGTATTCAGGAGTGCCTGCTGGCTTGAAAGATCGCTTTGCGTTTCAAAGGTGAGACGGTAAGACAGTAAGCTATGGTTACCTGCTAGCCGGCCGCGACGGAAAGTCCTGACTGGTCGGAGACCTTAGACCAGTCAGGACCAAACCGAGCTACAGATGCATGTTGTTCGTAGGCTGTTTAAGTGTTTGAAGATAAAAGGGCGAGTAAGAGTAAGCAGCGATCCACCACTTCGTTTCATCTCCTTGCCCTCTTCATCGAGGGCCCGTGCAGTTGCTGATCATGGCTATCAACGTCACCGTCTGGCTTTATCTCTTATCATTGCCTGCATGGCTAGTCGCAGCGCAGAGCGTTTCCTCGCAGGGGTATACGGTTGCCTCGCAGGGGTATACGCCGGTGGCAGGAACCTGCCCCAATGGCTTCACACTCGTTCGTATGGCAGGGTCACTTGGAAATCAATCCCTCTCCACATCCGAAGCCGCGTATGTGCAAGCCCGCCGATCAAAGGTCATCCCGCAAGCCTTGAAAACCTATCTTTCCAACGTCGAGGCTACCAATGTCGCTCTACCTTCATATGTGTCCAGCATCCTGAGCGGGTCCAGCTCGGAGACCCCGAACTTTGGGATTGCAACGAGTGGAGGAGGGTACCGGGCGGCGATCTTTGGTGCAGGCGTGCTGAATGCGCTGGACGGGAGGAACGCCTCCTCAAACAGTGCTGGGCTGGGAGGGTTGCTTCAAGCGGCAACCTACATTGCAGGCTTGTCGGGGGGATCATGGCTTTTGACCTCCCTCGCACAAACCAATCTCCCGACAATTCAGGAGCTCGTCTTTGGAGACCCTAACGCTACTGTCGACAACACTTTGTGGGCCGGATGGAACGCTAATTACAGCTTCTGGGCACCCAGTTCCAATCCAGTCACCAATACTGAGTACTTGGCCGATCTGGTTGAAGAAATCCAGGGAAAGTACCACGCTGGTTTCCCTGTGACATTAGCCGACTTTTGGGCGCGTGTATTAGCAAGACATTTCGTCAATGACACATTCTCGTCGAATGGCGCGGGAGTTTTGTTTTCATCGCTCGCACAAAGGTGAGTATCTGGGTGTTGAGGGATAGGTGAAATGTCAATGTACTGACGTATGGACGTCAGTGAATCGTTCGCATCGTACACGACCCCTTTTCCAATTCTCATGACCGACATCTCTTCTCCCGGACAAAACACATCAAATATAATACAGGGGGACTTCGTACCGATCTCGAATCCTTTGGTCGAGTTCAACGTTTGTCAGTAAAGATGGTTCGTTCACTGGTCTTGGCGCTAACACGAGAGATAGACGAGATGGGTTCCTTTGACCCGATATTGTCCGCGTTCACACCAACAAAGTACTTGGGCACGACGAATAACAGTGTGTGTATCACCAACTTTGACCAGTTATCGCTGGTGGCTGCGACCTCATCCGAACTATTTAATGAATACAACCTTACCGTAGGTTTTCCCTTGAGTGTTGCTGTGCGCTGACTCACGAAGTTTAGAATACCTTGAGTAGTACCTTTGGCCCGGTGCTTTCTCTGCTAAACTCGCTCCTGCCCGAGTCAGGCATCGAGCTTGATGCTGCACCGTATCCGAATCCGTTCTATGGCGTCGCACCGGGGACTTTCTTATCTTCTAACCAGACGTATCTCACGCTCTTGGATGGTGGTGAGGATGGTCAGGTGATTCCGCTACAACCGTTGCTCGTGAAAGCTCGTGGAGTAGATACCATCTTGGCAATTGATGCAGTGAGTCCAACGCTTGTCCTACTGTCGCTAGTAGCCTGACACCCCACAGAACTTTGATGTTAACAACTTCGCCGATGGGAGATCGCTAATTGTGAGTCGCCATACCGTACGTATGGCGTCATCGTTGACTAGTCACTAGGCCACACAAAATCGTACCATGATGCTTTCCTCAGCGTACTCGTTCCCTCCTGTTCCAACATCTTTGGGGGAATTCACTGCCCAGAACTTAAGTACGAGGCCGACATTCTTTGGCTGCAACGTGACAAGTGCAAACGAAACCACGCCTCTCCTAATATATCTCGCAAACGGTGGTCCTCCTCACAATGGCGAGGCGCCTGTGACCAACACAACTACTTTCCAAAACGCGTATGATTCTTCGCAAATTCAGGCGATGCTCGACCAGACCTTCGTCATCGCCACGCAGGGCTACCCTGCAAACTCAAGCATGGCAACTGACCCCGATTGGCCAGCTTGCCTTGCGTGCGCCATCGTCGACCGTGCACGTCAGAGAGCAGGCCAGACGAGGAGTGGGGTATGCGAGAGTTGTATGGACCGATACTGTTGGTCTGGGAGTACAGTCGGCGTCAATGCTAAATCTGGCGGCGGAGCAATCGTCAATAGCCCGCGCGTAGGGTGGCTTTTGACGTTTGCCGTTGCCATCGGTATTTGGGCATCAGTCTGATGCGACTCTGAGGTCAGCTGAAAGAGATGGCGTTCAAACGAGATCTCTCGCGCTAGCAATTCGGACAATGGACAAATGCTAATGACATGATGTATATACTGATAAAATTGGACGCGCTAGACAGAGATAGTGAATACTCCAGTCGACGTGGTACGAGACTGGAGAAGGTATCTACTACCCAGATAGAGACAGTGAAGTATGGTAGAAAGGGTGAACATAGCTATGAAGCTTACCTCCAGTCGAGTGGATACGAGACTGGAGTAAGTGTCTATAACCGAGACGAAGCTAATGTTCGCATGTAAGGTAAGTAGGTGGACGAAACCGATGTGGTTCGGGTCAAAGACTCGTTGCGACATGGCATATGGAGCGTGGCGTTGGGCATAGCAAATAGCATGAAGCCAAAAAGCAGAGTCAATGTCACGGATGGTGCCAGTGAGGACTCGTTGGGCGTCACTTCAAGCTGGAGCTGCGTAGTCACTACTTTGATCACTACTTTTTGAAGGCCGCCACAACTGTTCCCACGCGCTTCTGGACGCGCCGCCCCGTTCCCACGACGTGATGAGCTGAGCTTTTCAATCGATCATCACCAGCGGTGAGCACCTACTATAATGATACAAGTTGTAGTGTCCTGTGAGCTGCTGGATGCGAATGGATGACAAACGAGAAGTTGACGAGGTCGAAGTACAATATAATGTACCTTCGACTCAGGTGCCCGTATATAGTCGAGATCGGCGACTAGTAAAGTGCAATCCGACCATCCGCACCATGCACGTACGGCATCTAGTGGTGTCGATACTAAATCATGCCAACTGCGGTGACTCCGTTGTTTGGCAATGTCATGGTATACTTACTAACGGTGACTGTCGCCAATTGACTCGCGTTCCATGGTAGGCGGTATTCAAATTTGTAGAGCCGAAACGAACGGGAGTCCAACCACTCTGAATCATTTCTGCACTACAGGCGGGCTACTTTGCGTACAGCAAACTCCGAAAAAAATGCTAGGTTTGTTAGATACTACGGAATCCATTGACATGCTACATCTTCCCAGCCTAGACCAAAAAAAGAACTCGCGTAGTACGGGCCCACGTGTGCACAATGGTGTTGGCCACGTAGTGTTCTCGAGGCTCGTTGGACTGCATGTTGCCTGCGTGTTTCAATGGTGTATTTGTGGTGCGCTGGGATGCTCGGCAGCGCTACATCCTCGTTTTCGTTGGCTGTGCTGCATATCATTCGGTTGGCTTATGCATTATGATGCCAGGTACTCCAAATCTGGGCTGCCTTGCAATCAAGTTCTAATTGTGGCCCGCAAGTCAGGGTTCATGCAGCGTGTAGCAGTGCCCCCAGGTATGCCACCTGCTTAACTCGTGTAAATTGACGTCTCTATGGATGGGCGGTTTCAGCATTGCGAGATAACGTAGACAAAAAGGGTGACCCACTACCTCCCCTTTACTTCTAGCATCTGGCCTCACATTTGAGCCTGACAGTGATGTTACAGACCATGACGATTGTCACCATCTGCCTTTGTTTCTTATCATTATCTACAGGGCTGGTCGCAGCGCAGAGCGTTGCGTCACAGGCGTACACGCCTGTAGCAGGGGCCTGTCCCAATGGCTTCACACTAGTTCGCATGGCCGGATCACCTGGACATCAATCCCTCTCCACATCCGAAGCCGCGTATGTGCAAGCCCGCCGATCGCAGGTCATCCCGCAGGCCTGGAAGACCTATCTTGCCAACGTCGAGGCTACCAAGGTCGCTCTCCCTTCGTACGTGTCCAGCATCCTCAATGGGTCCAGCTCTGAGACCCCGAGCTTTGGGATTGCAACGAGCGGAGGAGGGTACCGGGCTGCGATCTTTGGTGCAGGCGTGATGAATGCGTTGGACGGGCGGAATTCCTCTTCAAACGACGCAGGCATAGGAGGATTGCTTCAAGCGGCAACTTACATCGCAGGACTGTCAGGGGGATCATGGTTTTTAACGTCTCTCGCACAAGCCAACTTCCCAACAATGCAGGAACTCGTCTTCGGATTACCTGATCCTATCGTCGCCAACAACTCCTGGGGAGGATGGAACGCTAAGTATAGCATCGACGCGCCTAGTTCCAATCCCGTCACTGTCACTAAATACCTCACTAATCTGATTGAGGAACTCAAGGGAAAGTACTGCGCCGGTTATCCCGTGACATTCGCGGACTATTGGTCGCGTACATTGGCAAGACATTTTGTCAATGGCACATTCCCATCGAACTTCTTCGACGAATCGTATACCCATGGTGCGGGTATTTTGTGGTCGTCAGTCGCAGAAACGTGAGTACTTGATGTCGAGGACACGTGAGATGATATGCACTGATGTATGGGTGGCAGCGAATCGTTCGCATCATACGCAATCCCTTTTCCAATTGTCGTGTCAGATCTCTTTGCGCCAGGACAAAACATGTCCAGCATCATATCTGGGGATTTCATACCGATCTCGAATCCTTTAATCGAGTTCAACGTCTGTCAGTATAGCTAGTCTGTCTACGGGTCTTGACGCTAACATGAGGAGTAGTCGAGATGGGCTCCTTTGACCCCATGTTGTCCGCGTTCACGCCAACAAAGTACCTCGGCACGACTAATAACAGTGTCTGCGTCACAAACTATGACCAGTTATCACTGGTGGCTGGGTCCTCGTCAGAGCTATTCAACACAGTCAACCTCACTGTAGGTTCACAATTTAGTGTCGCTATCCGTTAACTGACGAACTTTGGAGTCTACCCTCGGCGATGCACTTACTTTACTTAACTCACTTCTGCCCGACCCAGGTATTGAACATGATGTTGCATCGTGGCCAAATCCATTTTACGGCATCGCACCGGAGACTTTCTTATCATCTAACCAGACAGTGCTGAAGATTGTGGACGGCGGTGAGGATGGGGAAAATATTCCGGTACAACCATTACTTGTGAAGGCTCGCGGTCTGGATACCATTTTGGCAATAGACGCTGTGGGTGCAATGCTAGCCATGTTGTCTCTAGTAACCTAACGCACCGCAGAGCGGTGATGTTCACAATTTCGCTAATGGGAGCGCCTTGATTGTGAGTCGCCATTTCATACGTGGGTTCTTAGCGTTGACCAGTTATCAGGCTACACAAGATCGGATCACGTTGCTCTCACAAGCGTACTCATTCCCTCCTGTGCCAACATCTCCTGGGGAATTCATTGCACAAAACCTCACTACGAGGCCAACATTCTTTGGATGCAACACGACGAGTGCAAACGACACCACGCCTCTCCTGATATATCTCGCAAACGGCGGTCCTCCCCACAATGGCCAAGCCCCCGTGACCAATATATCTACTTTCCAGCTCTCGAGTAGTTCTTCCAAAACTCAGGCGATACTCGACCAGACCTTTATCATCGCCACGCAGGGATACCCTATAAGCTCTAGTATGACAACCGATCCCAAATGGCCAGCTTGCCTGGCATGCGCCATCGTCGACCGCGCACGCAAGAGGGCAGGCGAGACGAGGAGCGGGGTATGCGAGTGTTGTTTCGCGCGATACTGTTGGTCTGGGAGCACGCTCGGTATCAATGCCACTCGAGATGTCAACGGGCAAGCGATGGTCCATAGTTCACACAGAGGATGGCTTTCGACGTTGGTTGGTATGACGGTCGGTCTCTGCATTCTGGGCATCGATTTGATATGATACTAGTATGGGTGAAAGGTTGATATGTACACTATTTATGGGGGACGCCGGTTCTAAATTACCTTCCCTGTGGTATTCTTCTAATGTGGTCTATTTTGAACGTGGTTCGTCGGTTTGGGTGTGACTCTAGTCGTGTGAAAGTTGGCAGAGAGTCTCCCTGCGTTCGACCAACTTCGAGTTTGCAGTTTACCAATTTCGACGAGGATAAATAATCCTGGTGACCGCTTCTATACCCATGCTTTTCCTCATGCTATCAGACATAACCACCGCCTACTACATAATGGTAGCCGAAACTTGGACACACAGCTAACGTTGAGAGGACTTGTGCGCAGAGTCACCAGGCATCATGATACAAGATCAAGAACTCTGAGGTGGACCTCCATTCGGTCAAACGGTCTTTACAAGCTTTTGGCAGGTTACACGGCGCGCAGACTCGAATGGATACGTGCGAAAGTGTTTGTTCAAGTTGTAGGGAAGCTTTGGCCCACTCGGCGAGGATTCATCCGAATTCGTGACGATGAAGGACGTGATCCATTGAACGGTGCTCCTGGCTCGGTATGTGGATCAGAACTGCCTACTGTGTAACACTGAGCTGCTCTTGGTGAGCCCCGACGTCGACAAACAAACGCAAAAGGCATGGAATTGTTTCCCTAAGCTCGAACCGCTGGCATCGTGAGAGTAACGTCGCGTTTCGCCTAGCTCACTTGACGGATCCATGAATGGCACTATGTGTCGTCCAAGACATTAGGAGGATAAGGTTGTGCAAGTATTCGTCGTGGATCCTGTAGCCGGTCAGTACTCAGGCTCACGACTCTTGCTGCAACCGGAGCCAGCGTCCGTATCAGGGCAAGATCACGGATGGGCTCAATCAGTACGTCGAATGTGTTCAAGGGTTTCCTTTTTCAATACTACTCCCACCACTGTTAGTGGCAGCTACCGAATCCACCCTAACCTAACCGCAAAAGGGATGAACTCCAGAAGCCTTTGAGAATGTTTCCAACATCATCTGACTGTCGGATGGGATGTAATCAATGTTGATGAACGTGATGACCTGAGCCCCACAAGACCAACCCCAAAGATGTCCTGATGGTAACTGTCGTCACATATAATAGCCTATTTTTGTGCGAAGCAAGTACTCATGCGTCGTGCAGGTACGTCGCGATCTGTGGGAAATTCACCGCTCATGTGATACATACTTGCACAGGTCGCTCATATTTCAGCGACGCTACTGCGCGGGGTGCGTGGATGCTGTCGGG
>JBBPRQ010000395.1:0-29814 GCA_038093095.1 Boletus insuetus | reverse complement strand
TGGGTGATGGTTGTGCCACCACTTGATTGGGTCTTCTGCTTGTTCAACATCAGCAGCGAGGTAGCGGTCAATCTCGCTGCGCAGATCAGCCGCTTTAGGGGGCGTGAAGGCATCAATGTTGTCAAAAATACTGAAAGATGAGGTGGGCTTCCTGGCCACTTCAACATCTGAGTTTGCTGAGTCTGAGACCTGTTCATTGGCCTCCAAGTCAGCCTGAGAGGTGTACGAGCGCTTGAATTCATCACGCACAAGCAGCTCAGCGGTCTGGATCCACTCGGGCTGCCAGTGAGCATTCTTGAAATAGGCTAATTTGTGACAGGGATGAAGTACCATGGCAATCCGATACACGTCGGAGGAGTCTGTCAGAGAGTAGTACCGGTTCAGTGTTTGTTTGGCAAGTGAAACAGCGAGGCGGATGGCAGGTGTGAGGTCCGGATTGCGAGAGTGTGCACGGAATGCTTTGTCAAGGATGTCCATGGCTGGAATAACAGCCGGCAAGATGGGCGCAGTGTGAGAGAAGTAGAGCATGGCTTCTTTGAGAATCTACAGCGGGTGGTCAGTGCGTGATTATGTCATCAGTTCCATGCCTACACGCACCTTCAGAACGTCGTGCAACTGCTCCAGGATCACCCATTCATTCTTACTCAGTTCGTATGTTCGCAAACCTCCATCTAGCCTCTGTGTCACCTGATCGACCGCTTCCTTGTGGCTCAATATGTACTCCAACATGTCAAGTGTTGAGTTCCAACGAGTGGCGATGTCCCATGGCAACAATGTTACCTTTACCTTAAGCTGCGACAAAATCTCCCGCCATTCAGGCAGGTGAATGGTAGGTGATCTGGTGATGGTGTTGACCAGTTTTTGAACCTGTGGACTATACTTAGTCGAAATGAAGGGTATGTGATCATTATCTTCACTGTACCTTGGCTAATGCAAACTTGACCAGACGGATATCCCTCTCGAATCTATGTTGCTCGGCTTTGCTCATCTCTGCTATCTCGTCAACCCAACCCGAGTCCGAGTCCGAGTTCTCTTCACCCTCACTGTCATTCGTGGCATGCTGGTTTTCGCCTTCATCTTCAATCACCGCCAGATCTTCCAGACCCTTCAGTCACTCAGCCTCGCAGAACCAGTACCTGTATGATGCACCAAACCCTGTGGGTCCAGTTCCGGCCGGGGGCACGGCCGGGAAGCGTGGTTATGGTACGGCTGGGGCTGTAAAGGTGGTACCTCCATAAGGCATGCCATGACTGTGTAGCCCGTACCGGCCGGCCATATTGTATGAGCTTGATGACAAATATAGCTCGTCTGTTAACCATGAGGTAGGACGTACATGTAGGACCAGCCGGGTAATGACATATGTTGTGTTGGGCTGATACCACTTGGTCTATCATTAGGATGTATGTACATGTTGTACCGGCCGGCCAATGAGATATTTTGTGCAGCACTGTACATGAGCAAAGTAGTACTCGCTGGGCTCTGTGTCATCCAGCCGGCCGGTACCACAGATACGTGGGTGACAGAGTAGTACCGGCCGGTCATTAAGATATGATTAGCCTGGCCAGTACTACTCATACATGGGTGACAGGGTGGTACTGGCTGGCCTCTGAGATATTATCAGTCCAGCCAGTACTACATATACATGGGAGATTGCCACTCCATCTATCCCAAGTACACCCCCATCTTCACTGAAAACTACTGTCAAGTTACCCCATTTCATAGTGTATGCCCTTGTCTTCAAAGTTATGCACATGTTTTATCACCTGGCCAGTACCACATGTAATGATGGGTGATTGCCACTCTGTCTATCCTGAGTACTCCCCCACCTTCACTGAAAACTACTATCAAGTTACCCCATTTCATAGCATATCCTTCTCTTCAAACATTATGCAGATGTTTGGTCACCCGGCTGGTACCACAGGTACATGGGTGACAGAGTGGTACCGGCCGGTCTCTAAGATATGATTCACCCGGCCGGTACTACCCATATGTGGGTGACAGAGTGGTACCGGCTGGCCTCTGAGATATTATTGGTCCGGCCGGTGCTACCCATACATTGGTGACAGAGTGGTACCGGCCAGCCTCTGAGATATGATTAGCCCGGCCGGTACTACCCATACATTGGTGACAGAGTGGTACCGGCCAGCCTCTGAGATATTATCGGCCCAGCCGGTACTACCCATATGTGGGTGATAGAGTTGTACCAGCTGGCCTCTGAGATATTATTAGCCCAGCCAGTACTACATGTACATGGGTGATTGCAACTCCATCTATCCTGAGTACTAACCCCCAAGGGCATATACTATGAAATGGGGTAACTTGGCAGGAGTTTTCAGTGAAGATGTCTCCTCCAAGTTATGCACAAGTTTGGTCACCTGGCCAGTACCACAGATACATGGGTGACAGAGTAGTACCGGCCGGTCGTTAAGATATGATTAGCCCAGCTGGTACTATCCATACACGGGTGACAGGGTAGTACTGGCCGGCCTCTGAGATATTATCAGTCCAGCTGGTACTACATGTATGTGGGAGATTGTCACTCCACCTATCCCAAGTACATCCCCATCTTTACTGAAAACTCCTGCCAAGTTACCCCATTTCATAGTATATGCCCTTGGGGGTGTACTCAGGATAGATGGAGTGGTAATTACCCATGTACATGTAGTGCTGGCTGGGCTAATAATATCTCAGAGGCCGGCCGGTACCACTCTGTCACTAATGTATGGGTAGCACCGGCCGGACCAATAATATCTCAGAGGCCGGCCGGTACCACTCTGTCACTCACATATGAGTAGTACCGGCCAGGCTAATCATATCTTAGAGACCGGCCGGTACCACCCTGTCACCCATGTACCTGTGGTACTGGCCAGGTGACCAAACATCTGCATAATGTTTGAAGAGAAGGATATGCTATGAAATGGGGTAACTTGACAGTTTTCAGTGAAGGTGGGGGAGTACTCAGGATAGATGAAGTGGCAATCTCCCATGTATGTGTAGTACCGGCCGGACTAATCATATCTCAGAGGCCGGCCGGTACCACTCTATCACCCATGTATGTGTGATACCCACCAGAAGAATAATATCTCAGAGGCTGGCTGGCCCCACATCTGACCAGTACACCTCCCTTTATAGAACAGGAATATAGTAGCACTTGCTTATTGAGAAATTCTACCTCAATCTCCCCTGATAATCATCAATGTCCCAAAGCTTTCCTCTGCTCTTTGCCTGAATTTCTCCCAGATAGCCTTCTGTTTGGCAGCATAAGCCATATGCCCTGAGTTCTTTGCTTCAATCCTCCTCCTCTCCCATTGCTGCTGGTGATGTTTAAACCATAAAGTGGTCCAAAACATTTCATGTTTGACCATTTCCAACTCCTCCCTCCACCTTTCATATCTTGCCCTAGCTTTTAACCAACTAATTCTATCAACTTCAGAACCAGATATATCAATGCAAGCACAGCTTCAAAGATATAGTGTAAAACTTACATTCTTCATTCCAAGGGGCAGAAATCCTATTCCCAATGCGCCAGAACCAAGGGAGAACATCTGAGCTTTGTCCAAAATGATTTTCCTCTGTAATGTCCTTAGCCACTCTTAGCTCCTCAGGTTTTATTGGTCGATATCTTTGAAGGACATCATGAGAAGCCTGAAGTTGGATCAGAGCCTCCCGAGCACGATGGTAACTCCGAACATCCTGGTTTATCTTCAGTCCTACCTTTCTGATGTCCTGTTTTGACCTGGTGTCAGTTCTAACAGAGGATGAACTTCTAAAGGACATCCGAAAGAGAACTGATTTGTGGCCTAGGTGGGTTCTCAGCTTCTCCAATCGGTCATTAGCTTGCCCAATGTGTAATTGAATCTCCTCTTTGACCAGATGCTCCAAACCAGCATCTTTCAATAAGGCAGTACCCCAGGCCGAAGGCATTATGAGTTTGAGATCTTCAGCCAAGGAACTTTCCACTTGTGCATCATCCTCATCTAAGTCTTCTTCTTCCACCCCCCAAAACACCCTTTCTCTTGCATCATCATCCGTGGGGTCACCATCCTCTTCATTGCAAAAGCCAGGGTCATCTGCAGCAGAGACCAAGCTACCATCAAGGTGTATATCAGTTGCGAATAGAGAGGTAGATTCATTGAACTTGATTATTCTAGCATGAAGCCATCTTCGTTTCTGGGCAACATTTGCCTTTTGCATAGCAGTGGGAATGCTAGGCAAGCATCGTATCTCTGCTCGCAATGCATCTCTGTGGATGATAAATCGTGGAAACCCACAGTCTGAGATCACCAGCACTTACTGAGCATCCTCAATGCTAATCCCATCTACCAACCATGCCACCGAGCCTCCATTTCCTGAGGGTGACCCCGCAGCTTCCAATAGATCCAATCTCATCTCTGCCAAGCTGGGTGCTGCCAAATCCAAAGGAATAGCAGATGAGTAACTTCGCTATCCTAGCTCAAGCATGACCTACCTTTGTCAATTCGTAAACTGTATATATCCAGAGCCTCACCCCTCTCACTATCTGCAGTCTCTGCTGCTTCCACCCAGGCTTTCAATTGAGAGGGGTCCAAGGATGCACTGAACTCTTCATATGGACCTTTGGTTGTCTGTATCCCTTCCAAGGCTACTTTGTGTTTTTTCAACAAAGACTTTACTATGATTTAAAGTGAGTCCAGATATCACCAGGGGGATAAAGGTGGACCCACCCAGACCCACTAGCTTTTTCCAATTCGAATCCCTCATATGATCATCATACAGCTCTTGACGATGGGCCAAAGTCATTGATCTGGCGGAAGGGGAAATCTTGTTAAAGGGTGCCCAAAGGGTTTCCAAAATCTCCCCATCCACATGACCTGCCCCTTTGAGGAACATGAGGCTAAACCTAGAGAAACAGTGGGTCTTGTGAGCGCTCAAATGGAATTTGCCAATTGCGGGCGTGATCCCCATCTCCACAGGCCAGGACAATGCTGGACACTTATTGATCCTTGTAGAAAAATTCTTGTGCCATTGACAGGCCACATCGTAAATGATAATGGCCTTTTGTATACCTTGTGACTTGTAAGAGACTGCCTGGCAGATAGAATAGTCAACATTCTTATGCCTTCAAATAAAATCAGCAATAAACATCTATCACACATTCCATCAAGTCCACATACTGCTCTCCCTTATAAAAGTCAACCACAGAA
Organism: Boletus insuetus; assembly: GCA_038093095.1. Lineage (NCBI taxonomy): Eukaryota > Fungi > Basidiomycota > Agaricomycetes > Boletales > Boletaceae > Boletus > Boletus insuetus. The sequence continues at coordinate 24,631 of JBBPRQ010000395.1, read as the reverse complement.
TGGGGGACAAAGCAACCATGACGAGCACAGGCAGTTGCACCTACTCCAGTGGCACGCAAATGAGTTTTGGAGGTATTGGCATTGTTGACTGCCCGATGGTTCTGACATGATGATCTCTAAATAGATAGCATGAGCATACACAAAAACTATGAGAGGTCAATACTACATACCTCTTCATTATTTGCAGCTTGTGAAACATGCTCCTGATAGGGCCTATTGGCCACCATATAAGCTAGACCATCCGAGAGTGCAATATCATCCTCAGGCTTTCGCATTTTCATGTGTTGAGCAGTAAAGTTACCATCAACAACATACCGCAGGGCCACAGTATCACTTGATTTTTCAAGTGTTGTGTTAGACTAGACTTGAGAAAATCCACACACTAACCTGTTGTATTCCTTGGCCCATTTGTTAGGCAAATTGCAACCAGGTTGAGGACATGCTGGGCAAAATATTGCCAAGTCTCCACTACCCAGGTTTCTTTCAGTGTCATGACCCAACCCAGCCCTCTTTCGGTTGGTCAGGTCACGCCATATTCTTGAGACTCTCATCAACTCCCAATAACGATCCTTGTTAAAATACCCATCAACTCAAGCATATGCTTCAACATATAGACCTACTGGAAGAGAATCAGGAAATGCATTGTTTGTCAACCTTCTAAGCTTTGAATAGAAGCTTGAGGCCGAAGTCTTGCACTCGAGCTCATCTATGAGAAACTCATCCAGTACGTTGAAGGTGAATATAGTTTGAGGCTTTGTGACAGTTGAAGGAAATAGACGACACCTAAGAAGCTGTAGGTGTTTGTCTTCATCGCCAGCTCCATCACACCTGCACCATTTCACAGCGTGAACAAATATTCCGGCTGAGTCCACCACAGTAAATTGATCTCCGGATCCATCATAGTTTAAAGGGCAAACATTTCCACCATGTCCTAGGTTCAAAGTAAAACCCAGCTCCTGCAGGGTTATTGCCTCATAGAACTGCCCATTCCACTGCTGAAGCCTATGAAATGGAAGTCTTGAGTGTGCTTTGACAGCGCAGGGTCCACACCAGGCTTGATTACCAAGGCATGAAAGACAATGTATGGGCCCAGGGGGCCCTAGACAGTCCATGCATCTTGCCATGGTTTCTACAGGAGCTTCAAGCTCGAGTAGAATTGAGACATAAGTTGATCGGAAAGGAATCCAATCACGAAGAAAGTCATTTTGGGTCTTTCGCCCCTATCAGACAATTAATCTCTGCATTACGAAATTAACTTACTTTTGTTCTCCTGGGAGCTGACTCATCGTTACCCGTGGCACAGGCTTCCTGGAAATCCTGGATTAAATCTGATGTGGTCGACAGGGCCTTGGAACCAGGGGGGGTCTTAGGAATTTTTCTTCTCCTAGGTGTCTCTCCCTCGTCACCAGACAGCTCATAATATGGAGTTGCATCAACTTCTTGATAGGTAGCTTTTCCTCTCCAAGTCCTCTTTGGGGTATAAATGACCATGGACCCTGAACTTTTCCTGGAACCAGAACCTCGATTTGAGCCTCTGGTTCTGAAGAAAGTAGCCTTAGCTTTCTTGGGCTTTCGAGAATCTGACATGGTTGGGGGATTGAACTATGTACGCAAGCAATTACCTCAACCAATTTCTATGTTGAATCAAATTACATCTAATTAGACTTGAAGCGAGTTTACACAATCAATAGCAGGCTGCATTTTAATTACGTGAGTAGGTACCAAACACTGCCAAAGCAATTACAGGAGGAGGTACCCAACAGCCTTATAATTACGTGAGTAGGTACCCTGACCACCACCCTGCTTGAGTTGGCAAAGAGGGCCTTGGGATCCCCAATCGGTCATGCACATCATCCTTGGCGTAATGAGCAATCACCACCCTTTCACCCTTGGTCCATGGTGGAACTGAGTGGGACAAACCTCTCCCTGTTAACCACACCCCTGTGCCTGGTGGATAATCAAACTCGGCCTTGAGATCATCTAAGTGGAGTTTTGCATCATGACCCTGCCCAAGGCTAAGCAGATTATCATAGAAAGACATAGCACCGCCGCCATCGCAATGACTTGGGGTGACCCTGTTAACAATGACGTCCATCCCCCCATAAATGGTTGGCCAGGTTGGCAAAGGTATCTGCAAGCATTGGATCAGCTGTCCTGTGGTGTGTCCATTTGCAATCCACATCTCTGGATGTATGACCTGCAGTACCGCATTCAGGAGGTGCTCCAAGGGCTCTATCTTCTGAAGCCAGTCCCTGATGGTGTCAGATTTTAGATTTGGGGTAGGATGTAGAGGATCAATAAGTCTCTGACTCAATTTTGAGTTTCAATTACGGGAGCAAATGGCTATCCACTTACCTTGTGCCCAGGGATTAATCTACCAACCGATATTCCAATCCTACCCGCGCCGAAAATGGACTCCGATGCACGGGAATGGAATCCTTTGGTACGCCAAGTGTCTGGTTGCTGTAGCGAATTATCCAAGTCGTGTTTCAAGCCCACAACAGTGTTGTTGAACTGCTCCTGGAGGAAATTTCAACTGGGGTTAGCGCGAGATAAATATATATACACACCACTTGGTAAGGGAGCAGGAGGCCCGGGAGGTACCAGACCAAAATTTTACCATGCATGTCAACAATTATGGCAGGGGCAGAAAAGGCACCCAAGCTATTCTTAACAAAGAAACTATTTGAAACACGTTTCTTCACCGATTCGGCAAACCTGTCGTAATCCCATTCAGTGGAAACTAACCAATACCACTTAGTCACGATTCTCGGCACTATAGATTTTAGCCAAGTCACTTACCAGGGTTAAGGAAAGCACTGACAATGATGGCAGCACACCGTTTGACCTCTATATCTGTCAAACTGGTCACTCTGTCTGCTTTGCTTCTCACCACTTCGCCCAATTTGGTGGTCAATGATTGCACCAGGCCTCGGGCCTTCAGCCTTCGAAGAAGCTGATTAGTAAGCAATCAATATGGCTGAAATGAAAATTTCACTTAGGCTTTCGGAGTGTTTCGGCGGTGAGATGTCCCCCCCGGAGAATAGGACTCTGTACTACATTATCCAGAATCTTATGGACATGTTGTTGTAGAAGAGCACTGATATCTAGGTCCTCTCATGAGGACTCTTCCTCCGGCATGGTGTTTTGGATGGTTGCCGACTTGTGTGGGATTGAGTGCTGGTAAGGTCAGCGCTAAGCGAGTTACCTGGGCTGATGGTTACGGAATAATTAATATGGACATACCTGGCTTGAATAGAGGTGTTATGTGTTCACCAGGATCGCGGCAGGAGGCGACTAGTAGTGTGACAAAAGATTGCCAAGTCCGAACTCGGGAAACATATTCGCATCCTGAGTTATTCCTCTCCCACTGGCTTCGATGTGTCCATATTCAGATTCTGCGGGCATGACATTGTATTCTGTATGGTGTACCACATGCCTACAGAAAACAGTACATAGCTATTGACGCAACAATGGGTGGCGGGGATGCCTGGCGAATACATCCACGGTTACATGAACTGGCTACAGGTGCACGAATAGCCCATTACTTAGCAATTTTACTGTTACTTGACTACAAATACAAATTTGAAAAAATGGCTGTAGCCAGAATATCAAGGGGGGGCCTTCCCCTTGACACCCTGGCCACAGATTCGAAAGTACATGCTATGTGTAAGAAAAAAGGAGTAAACTACTGAGGTAAACACGATCTTCGGAGAGGCTGCAATCTCAGGTCAGTCACAGTTCAAACAACAGCAAAACATGTACCCCACATATTAGACCACCTAGTAGAAATCTTGAAGGTGTAATGAGTAACGGATAGGGTAAGAAGTGAGCTCGTACCTCAAGGCAGCAGAGCTGTAGCCACATATACACTGTAGAGCAACTGTCAGTAAGGGCATAGACTGTCAGAGCGTGTGCGCTTACGGGAGCCTCAAGCCTCTGCCAATTCAAGTGCGTGCGGGAAGGGGGCAAGCCCAACACACCACGCGTTCTCGAAGTCCCCGCGTACAAGTAAAGAAAGCAAGTGACAATGCAGGGAGGGTGCAAGCACACCCAACACGCTGCAAAGTCTCAAGCTGCCACCAATTCCAGCATAAACTCGAACGTGCAGGAGGGGAGCAACGCCCCAACACACTGCACGTTCTCGAAGCCCCCAAGCCCCAAGAAAAAAAAGCAAGAGACAATGCGAGAGGGGTGCAAACACACCCAACACACCACAAGGTCTCGAGCTGCCGTCAATTCCAGCGCAAAATCGAACGTGCGGGAGGGGAGCAAGCACCCCCAACACACCACACGCTCTCGAAACCCCCGAGCCCAAGGAGAAAAGCGCGAGACAATGCGAGAGGGGTGCAAGCACACCCAACACACCGCAAGGTCTCGAGCTGCCGTCAATTCCAGCGCAAACTCGAACGTGCGGGAGGGGAGCAAGCACCCCCAACACACCGCACGCTCTCGAAACCCCCGAGCCCAAGAATAAAAGCGCGAGACAATGCGAGAGGGGTGCAAGCACACCCAACACACCACAAGGTCTCGAGCTGCCATCAATTCCAGCACAAACTCGAACATGCGGGAGGGGAGCAAGCACCCCCAACACACCACACGCTCTCAAAACCCCCGAGCCCAAGAATAAAAGCGCGAGACAATGCGAGAGGGGTGCAAGCACACCCAACACACCGCAAGGTCTCGAGCTGCCCCGGCGTAAACGATAACATGCGGGAGGGGAGCAAGTGCCCCCAACACACCGCACGTTCTTGAACCCCCTGAACCCACAAACAGCAAGCCTGTAAGGTGGGTTAGTGGGCGATACATAGATTGGGCACACACCTTGTGGTCCTTTTATCCCAGAGAGCCCGAGATAACCTTAGGTGTGTGATTAGCGTGTGATTCCCAGGTGGAGTACTCACCGGATTGGTTCGAGATACTTTTTCATTGTGCAGGCTGCAGTCCAGCACAATGAAAAAGTGCTCACCGAACACTGGGTGTACATAATGTTGTGAAGGAGGAGAACCACGCCGCGAATGCGTGCGTGAGCAGGGTGGTGGTGAGGTAGAAGGCATTGGCGCGGTTTAAGTCCGCAGTTTATGGTCACGTGTCATTCTCACGGGTCAGTCAACAATGCCACCTGACGCGGAGGCTCGCGTTATCACGTGATCGTGTTCCCGCGTCAAGTTTGACAAGTCTCGTGGTACCAGCCCCGCGTCTTGTCTGAACCCATTCCTTTCCTTCTCCCACAACATGTCCCATGCCACCCAAGCATCGAACCAAACAGACCGCCAAGAAATCGACTGGAATTAAGGCAGAGCGTAAGCGTATCCTGCCCTCCGAAGAAGCGGCAGACAGTTCCCCGAAGCGGGTGCGAACAGATGACTCGGTGTCACTTGCGGTAAGTAACTTTCTAGTTTTACACGTCTCTGTGTCTGAGTAACTCAGCCGCATACAACGCTCGTACTGAATTTGGTTGGTGGTCCCCAGTTTTATCTGCCCAGAACTAACTCTTTGTAGTTTTGCTCGCTCTGCCAGGACGGCGGAGTCCTTTTCAAGTGCGACAACTGCCCGCGCACAGTATGTAGTGCTTGCCTCGAGGTGCCCGAAGAGTACCGTGAGGTGATCGCCGGGGATGGCGTGCGTTTTACGTGCGTTTCGTGCCACTTCAAACTCGGGCCAACGGCAGGCCCTTACTTTGTGCGTACATTCCCCTTCTCATGCCCATGTAGAATAATGTGCACCCCCAGGGCTTTACAATCAACGGGCAGCCAGTGTTGCCGTCGTTCCTGAAGGTCAAGGGGCGCTTCAAGTTGGGTACAGTCGGTCAGATCCTCTGCCCTACGACTTTACTGCTCGACATCCACTTCTTTGAAGTGGAAATCAAGGCGCACGTGGCAATGATCTATGCCGCGCTTCAAGATTTTTTCCCTGCAGGTGGTTTCCGTTTGATTTCGATCCCCTTCTCTCTGGGGACGGATCACGTGGTCGCGGACTGGCCCACCGTCGTTCATCGCCACCTCAAGACCCTCACCTCATCCTACCAGCAAGTTGTGGTTGTGGTCACCAACCACACTGATGAGGACACCGGGGATATGTTCCTGGGTGCTGATGAGACTGGCAAAGGCCATGCCGCTGAAGTGGACCAGGTGTGTTCTACTCAATACTTCTCCATCTCGCTGCTCAATTTAGTTAGTTCTTCGAAGTTTTGTGGGTGCCATTCAAGGAACTCCTTGATGGTGCCATTGTGTACTTCACTTCATGCGGTTCGCTGGTCAGCAACAAGGATTCATTGACCAAGTTGAAGGCCTCTGTAGAAGGGTGAGCTGAGGATTTTTTTTCGGTTGTTAATGCCTACTGATGGCGCAGTAGCTTTAGAGTCCAGAATGCCATTGCATTTGATGCTCCCCGTCTACAAGCGACCTCAACGGCGGAGCTACTTGCTCGATTGACAAAGCGCGTGGTCATTCACGGCTATGATTTCACCCAAGCTCTCGAGGACATTCTGCCTGACATGTCAGAACTTGGACGCCATTCCTCGATCATCCACTTTGTCAGTGGTAAGGTGTTTCGGTACCTCTGGGCTCACAAGATTTACCAGCCTTGGGGACAACGGATTTCGATGCAATGTGATCAATGTGGCATCTTGCAAGAGTGGTCTGGTGTGCGTCTGGAGGATGGATCGTACTCATTTGAATGTGTGTATACCAGGTGTGGGTACAAAGGTTTGGACCGGGTTAAGAATGCATTCACATTTGTGGTGTCTCACCCTAATTGTGAGGTTTTACTTAGCAAGCATCAAAGCCCAATTGCCTGGCTAAAAGAGGTGTTCATGTAGTCAATACCATTCATTATTTCAGTTCTGTAGTTTCAGTCAATACTACTACTTTGTTTGTTCACAGTGCATTGACATATTGTGTTGAAGGTTAATCATATCACCTCACAGTCACATGATCGCAGATCCGGTACCGCGAGTCAGAATGCCAGCTTCTCACGCATTTTCCCTTGGTTGAACACTCCTATCAACTTGATTTCGCTCACCATGTCAAACTGGTCAGTGCTTTTTGATCCAATTCTCTTCAAATACGTCCAGGACTATGCTAGGGCTCGTGGAGACACCATGTCTCGCAGTCAAATCTTGAAAGATTGCCGGGATGAGATTGTAGACTCTCCCTTGCGCGAGGAAGCAGTAGTCGAGCTTCCCAGTAGTCTACGCTTGGTGAGCAAATCTCTTTCTATGATGCAGCCACCACACTTAATGACTTTTAGGCTATTCGAAAATCATTTTTGCCATACTTGGATGGTGACGACCAGAAGGAGGAGGAGGCTGCCATAGCGGCCTTGCCCTCTGAAGACCTGGTGAGCCCTGAGGAACGTGAAGCCACTGCTCGGCCATCAGACGCAGGAGATTACTGGGCTGAATGGAACTCGTTTCGTGCGGCCCAACGACTGTTTGCCGACGAGGTGGCCAAGGTCGATAGCGAGGCTCGGGACACACTGAACAAGAAAACATTGGGTACACGCACGGTTGCAATACGTAAATGGTTCAATGAGCTCCCAAGGAGCAAGCTCGAGGAAGCAGAGAATGCGGCCATAAAATGGAATAAGCTTGGTTGTCCCGACAAGGAGAAACGTCATATGTGAGTTGTTTATTTCTGGCCCCATGTTGGTGCCTACTAATTGCATACATTCAATGCTTAGCTATCATAAGAAACACCTTAAGAATCGGACTACCGAGCTCATTGATGTAATCCGACGGACTATGGGAGTTCATACAGTCGTGTTACTGACATACGAACTTAATAATGAGAAGAAGACTGCAATGTAAGTCTTTTGTGCCAGATTATTGGCAGTTAGCACTCATTCATTCAATTGTAGCATTGAAACTGAAGCGCCAACTGGGCGAGACAAGCATTTTACCATCTCATCCAATGACTGCAAGAATTGGGCAAAACAAGGTGCTGAGCTTTTGCATGGATACCTCCATGATGAAGGTATGTATTTTCTCTCAGCTGGATAACACTGACGATATATTTCTCGACCATGACTGCAGATGAAGAAGTTCCCTTGGAGGAACCAAGCAATGATGAACAATCTGCCGAGGTCACTGTAGATGTTGCAGGGAATCCGAGGCTTCCAAAGGCCATCGTAAAGGATCTTAAGGCGCATCAGGATCTCTGCCAAGACGTATTCACAAAAGCATACAGTAAGTACAATGTGTTTTACTTCTCGTAGTCCACTACTAATTGAGCCCAGTGAAATTCACAAAGCGAGACAAGGTGCATACCCCGTGGCTAGAGCTGACCAGGCCCAACAATCGCTATCTCCACCCCAACTCTCTTCCTGAAGGTTTCAACATATCAGACCCTTCAAAGTTGACAAAGCCAATGCTTGACAAGCTGTGGGCTCATTGGCAAACGCGTGAGGAGAAGAAGCTCCCCATTGTTGAGTTTGTCAGTGGGCGGGCCAAGGACTTGGATGGTTGGAAGTTTGGCTTGGAGGAAAGGGCACTGCGTGTTGGCAAGAGGAAGGCCTATGTTGAGGTTGACGACGACGAGGATGACAAACTTGGGTCAGTACTGTTAGTGGACAAAGATAAGGCTAGCACTTAGGGTGGACGTATTAGCAATGACCCAAGCTCCTTTGCAGGCAAAGGTAAGGCCGTAGATGGCCAGGGTGAGGGAACATCTATATCAGCATCTTCCCCAAAGCCGCCGTCCAAGCGACCTCGTCTTTCTGGACAGCTTGATGTCCCTGAGGAAGGGAGTCCAGGAGCCAATGAAAGTAACAGGTCCAAGTTTCTGGCTGGTCTTTCCTCGGACTCGTCATACCAGTCGCTTGTCAATGCATTGATGGCACTTCCAATTTTTGTACATTTATTTTTATTTTTCTGGTCCATTTGAGTACTAATCTACTATGCAAGGCATCTTGTCCCTCTTCCTCTGCTCCTCCAAAGTCGAAAGGTAATTTGCCTATTTGGGCCTCTTGGCGTTGGGGTAGGAAATACCTTCCTGCCGAAATTCATTCAAAAAAGAAAGAGTTCCACATGGCACTATCTGCTTTGCGAAAATACACCATCGTGGATCGCAACAAAGGTACGGCTGTTGTTTTGGGGCTGGGGTTACTTCTCCGAGAGTGTTGGAGAGCGGTGGAGGTCGAGGCAGATGATCCCAATAGTCCAGGATTTCTTCGGGCATCAGTTCTCAGTGTGCAAATGGCTGATGAAGTCATTTTGACCATGAATGAGGTGCGTGGACATTTGGTGATGGTAGAAGCTCAGAAGAATGGTGTGGGCATTGTCGAGGGTGACTGTGGGGAAGGACAGAGAAAGAGTGGACAGGAGGAGGGTGAGGGCAAGGGTGAGGACGAGGAGAGGATTAGGTCAGAGGAGGCAGGGAATAGGGGAGAGCAGGAGGTGGTGGGAAGAGAGGAGGCGGTGGAAATGGAGATGGCCAGAAGAGAGGAGGTGGTGTAAATGGAGGAGATGACCAGAAGAGAGGAAGAGAGGGAAGTGGAGGAGGTGAGGGGAAGAGAGGAAGAGAGTGTGAGGGAGGAGGTAAAGGAAAGTGAGAGCAAGGAGAAGGAGGGGAAGAAGGGGGGGAAAGAAAAGAAGAAGACAAAGGCAAGTGGTGGGGAGAAGCAGGGGAAAAGCAAGAAAGATAGCTCACCCTTGCCTGGACCATCCCGAAGAGCATCAGAGCACACCCGAAAGCCAAGCAAGAAGCGTCGGGGCTCTGACTATGCTTGACTTGGACATTGGTTATGTCATTAGCTCACTTCATCCACCATTCGTGTCTACCTCAAACAACAAGTAGTTATATGTATATAGAGAAAAACGGGTAGAGCTCAGATATTCGCATTACTATATCTGGCCAGTCACACAACAGATCACATGTCCAGCTGGTACCACAGTCAGGTCACCATATTTGACCTTGACAGTGGTACCGGCCGGTCACTCAACAGGTCACATGTCCGGCTGGTACCACAGTCAGGTCACCATATTTGATCTTGACAGTGGTACCGGCCGGTCACTCAACAGATCTCATGTCCGGCCGGTACCACAGTCAGGTCACCATATTTGACCTTGATAGGTGGTACTGGCTGGTCACTCAACAGATCTCATGTCCGGCCGGTACCACAGTCAGGTCACCATATTTGACCATGAGGTTTTTTGATTATAACCTGGAGGTACCACTTCCACATAATCGGCCGTGCCAGCTCCACGTACACCGGCCGAATACCCGGCCGGGACCATACCCACGATGTTTGGTGACATGTAGGAGAACTGGTTGTGCGATACTGAGTGACTGCATGATGTGGATCTTCAAGCGCCTGTTGATCGTGCACAGTATCACCACCCAAATTGGACCTATCCTCGTTTTCTGAGTCGCTCGCGGCATCAATGCCAGGTGATCCAGATCTGGTGTTAACACTTGGTACGTCATTCTTTTTGACATCAAATTGGTGCAAGAGTGATTTGGCCACCAGGTTGATGATGTGAAGGAAACATTGAGTATGCACCGCCGATCCTGCAAATCCATCTGCGAGCATTGTAAGCTCTTCAACCATGACATCGTTATTGGCTGCATTGTCACATGTCACGGCCAGGATCTATTTCGATGGTTGGTAAGTCAGGTGAGCAACCTCCAAGTCCACTTTGTATTCACATACCTTATCTGATATCCCCCAATCTTTTAGCACTTCTGCAAAAACGGTCGCCAATGTCAATCCCATGTGGGACTATACACATGTAAGTACCACAAAGCAACGCATAAGCAACGCTGACCAACCTTAGCCACTTCCACGATGTCCAGCAGGAAGGTCAACAGGCTTCCCTCATGTTCCATATGAACGCAAAATGCCACGAACGATCAATGATTAGGTGAGGTCCAAGCATCAGTAGTGAAACTAATTCTCCCTTTGTATTCTTGCAGCATTTTGGCAATATGCTCTCGGGTGCATGCATATACCAAACGAACATCGCACGAAACAGTAAATGCTGATGGTATATAGTATTCAGGCCGACCAGTCTTCATCAACGCATGAAAGCCCCAATCATTGACGATATCAAATGAGCGCAAGTTCTCGGATACCCAGCGCATGATTTCTGCACTGACATTTACTCATTACAGGTTGCCTCTAACATAGGACATACCGTGTCTCCTTGTGGGTGTGCTGCCAGTGCGAGTAAGTAATATGTCCCTTGCCTTTTCTCTCGAATACGGCAGTGATTGTTCCATCTCGTAGGAATCTTCCAATTAACTTTGTTTGCACTTCCTCTGCATTCTTTGCCTGGTCTGCGGCCTTCAAGATCTGCTCGCCCCACCCCTTACAGACTTTTACATGTTTTCGTAAGTTGCTTGTTGAGCAGGCATCCTTCGTGTCCATATACCGACGCACTTTGACTTTGCAGGCACGTGCTGCACACTTGAAGTCGTGGGCATGCCGTCCATCAACCTCAACAATGGTTGGGCAAGGATGAAAAAATGCGTATACTGGGGAAGTCCATTCTTTCATAAGGCTCTCAAGCTTTTCCTTGGGTCCTAGTGTAGGTGGGTCCTCATTCTCTTCATCCGAGGGAATAACAATAACTTCAGCATCTCCATGTAGGCTATCCTCCTCTTCCTCAGTACGGACGGTTGCACGGAGAGATGTGGACCCTATAGCAGTCATGCCAGCAGAGCCTGTGCCATTGGTCGACGGGCGGTTGCGTTCAGCGTGTTCAGTAATGCAAGTCTTCACAGTGGATGTGCGGTCCCTTGCATTGATGTGACTTTGTGTAGTGGACATGGAGTGCCCAGCATTGGCACGAGCTTTTGTTGTCGATGCACGGTCCCCTTTGTCACTGGTGACACGAGTCTTGGTAGCCGCTGATGACTCCTTTTGACGTTTGCATGGAGCAATGTCATGGTCCCCAGCATCCTCGAGTGAAGCCTTAGCCTTCTCACTCAGTTTGTGCTTCGCAGAGCTCAGGAAGCTCAGTGTAAAGAACTTTTTACTTTTCACTATATCACATATATCACAACATCACATGATCCTACTTGATCCTCACTATGTCATACATGACATCATAACAGTCTCTACCGTTCCCTCATATTCTATCCCATTAGCATATATCGCTCATACCCTAGCCCAGTTGGTCTGTGCGCATAATACAAAGGTATATAAGTAGTGTACATTACTCCTGTATTTCCTTAGTCTTGGAATATTATTTCCTTCGCCTTCATAAGTGCTCACTTTGAGTGCCTGTTGGTGTCGTATCATAACACTCAGTTGGGCGGTTTCGGGTGGTGGCATGAGGTTGGTTAACAAAAATTTGTTGCTGTCACCATCTGTGGTGTCAAAAATTATCATTTGGCATTCAGAGATTAATTGTACAGGTACATTTGATGGAATGGATAATGACTTTGACACCGGCAACCCACTGTTGAGTACGGGTGAGGGTACGGGTGCTTGACAGGACTACCCGTACCCATACCCTGCAGATACCCACACCCGAGACCCTCACGGGTCAGGCCAACCCGTGCTATTGCCTAACGAAGACAGACCCGGCGAGCTACATAGTTTTGAGGCTGGATGCTCACATTGGAATTTGAGTGATTATGCAAGAAGTCGGGCGACATGTACTGGCGCGGCACTATGATTATACATATAGTACAGTGTATACTTACATAGCACTGAAAATCATGTCATTCGCTTGCATTGACACTGGAAATCAGTGTCACCAGCACAGAAAGGAATGAAAATAAGTGTCTAGCATCTGTCACTGAAAAGACGCGTCCCGGACATCAGTGGCGTGGACACTGATTCCTCGCACATCGGCGTCCAGGACGCTGATAAGTAACGCTTTTACTATTTATAGTGCACTGAGTCACTGACTAAAAGTCCGAGTCGCCGCAAGTCCCAGGTGACCGCATCAAAATGTCGTTGGTGCGCTTGTTGCCGTCAAGGAGGAGTCAGACTTAGAAGAACCATCAATGCAGCGAAAGTTCCCGGATCCCTAGATAAGATTCAGGAGTTTTTTTGAATAGTTCAGGCAGGTGGTCTACTTTGAAGCTTGTATTCAGGCAACTATATCTTATCACTACCAGCCAGTGTTTGAATCTAGCTGCAAATATCCGCGCCAGAAGACGTCTCCACATCACAGGAATCCAGGACAACTGCAATTAATCCTCCAATATTGACACTTGTACAGTAGGGCAGTCTATAGATTTATAGATAGAGTATAAATCTCCCGCGTAGCAATAGTGAGCGTGAGACAACGTTGGACCATGTGTCAATTCATCTCCTCTTTGCAAGGACTCTCGCGATGCTTGCCTTGACGATGCCGACAGCCTTCTCTACATCTTTCCTTGACAGTGCCGCAGTGGCAGCAATGCGAATCGTCGGGCGCGAATCGGTCATCTCTTGACCTCTGAGGTGTTTACCACGCGTGATAAGCACCCCATTGGCAAGGCTATCGTCAACGATATCCTGCAAGACTCGTTCCTCTGCCTCATGGTCGGGAGCGGGAGGAGCGACCGTAAGATGCTGCTGAGTGTTACGGAGGCAAAAATGGATGATAGGACTAGCCCGGTGACCGAGTACTGTGATTCCCTCGGTCCTGTCTAACACAGAACGGATGGTGTCGATGTTCTCGTGAAGAGCGGCGAGGATGGAAGGGGTATTTCGCATGTGACTAATTGCCTCTGATGCCGAAGTGGCGAGGAGGGGTGGCATTGACGCGGAAAAGACAAAAGAAGTACCGTTGATGCGCTATCAGATAGAAGGTGAGCTACTGTAATGCTGAACATGTCAGTCGTGTTACCCACCTGATGTTCGGTGACGATGGAAGAACCAGCGCAGAAGCCACCAGACGAACATAAACCGTTAGCGACAGAGCCCACAAGCATGTCGATCTGTGTAGCCTGGAGGAATGTTATCAGACTACCGTGTTCACTTAGCCTGGTAGGAAACGTACCGGGACGTTGTAGAGCTCAGTCAAACCACGACCAGTTCGACCGACTGCACCAAAAGAGACACTTTCATCAAGGATGAGTCGGTACTTGTACTTGAGCTTGAGCTCGATCTATTGAACGTTTAAATATAACAGACAAGTAGGACTGGATCATTTGACAAACCAGTTTGGGCAGATCAACCATTTCCCCATCACGTTCGAAGATGCCTTCGGTGATAATGAAGCGACGTGTCAACGGGCCCTTGCGCTTCTTTCTCTCTTTCTCGATGCTAACAAGGACGTCCTCAAGGCTCTTGAGATCATTGTGGTCATACCACCGAATCGTCGAACGAGAGATTTGAATACCCTTTTGGATGGCAAAGTTCACGGACCGATCCGCGACAATGACATCGCCCCGCTTGCAGAACGCGGGAATGACAGAGGAAATAGTCGAGAATCCTTGGGAGTACAGGATAGAACCCTCCGTCCCCAAAAATTCCGCAATATTGCGTTCCAGGTCCAGGTGCACGTCTGCTTGGCGTGTAAACCACACAGTCTCGGTGCAAACGATTCGAACCCACCAACAGTGCCATAGAACCCTGGAGGACCGCAGCTTCCAAGACCGTACTTGCGCAACGTTTCGATAGCTTTCTCCTTGATTTGTTCATTGCCCGCGAGCCCAGCAAAGTTGAAGCTTGCCAGGTTGATGACTGGCTTGCCATTGGACAAGAGCTTGGGTTTGGGACCAGTGGGGCCAGTTATGACGGGCACAGAGCTCAAGTCTCGTTGCTCGAAGTCGTTCAAAGGTTGAACAAGGCTTTCAGGTGTCCATTCATCCACGAGTTCGTCGATTTCCTACGTGTTTCTCAACCAAATGCAACAGTTGCAACCATCGGAGAACCAACCTTTTCAGAAAATTGAATAAAATGTTTTCCCTGTTTGTCCCCTCGTGTTCGTGATTGCAGTAGCGTGCGGATGGCAAATATGACAAGGATCAATTCTAAAATGGTTCTCCCTGGATCATTTTGGTGCGAGGACTTGACGTATCGTGCAACCACAGCAGACCCGGGAATCTTGTAAAACGTTGACTCTAGCCTCGAGAAGGAATATGCCAGGAAAGTGAGCAAGGGCTCGAGAGTCGAGGAGAGGGTGGGGGTATCTGACATTGTGGTGGTCGTGCGACGTCAAGGCACTGCGAGTACTTGGCGTGTCGAGAAAAATAGTGATTACGTAATACAAGTCCTCCTATCCCGTCTACCCAATTTATCATTGCGAATCAACCAATCGCAGCTGCCGCACACACCAAATGATTCCAATGAACCACGCGTAGCTGCGTTCATGACGGCAACATGGTAAATTTGTGGACCGAAGTTGTGAACTAAGCACGGGGCATCTCAAGGCAAGTTGTTGATACTAGCCTGTACACATGCAGAAAACGTTTATCTAGTGCACAAATTTCACCCTTGCCTGCTTGATTTAATGGTTATGCATACGAAATCACGCAGGAATATATCACGGTCTCAAGTTGGACACCCTCGCGTCGATGGTGGTTGGTCGTACATCTGTAAGTAAGTATTGAGATGACAGTGCGGCAGCGGTCAAGAAAGGTACGTCGGAAGTTAATGGACAAACCAGATAGCGCGGCCAGTGGGAGTGATCGGGAATAGTCGAGGATGTGGTGCCAGCATGCAACGGTTGGTGTTACAAATGGATATGTCCTGAAAGCATGATAGACAATTTATATGATTATCTGACAGTGACACACGAGCCCTCGTTTCACGATGGGAAACCCCTCTGCCTTGATGATTCCGAGTGTAAGTATTGCTGTGTAATCTCTCAACGGTATACACTAACGCACCGATGAAAGCGGGCTCTGGTGAGTTTCGTTCCCATCGTCGCGGTGCACGTCCTCGTGCAGCATGTTCTTTCGAGGTTGCCTGTCAACGGACTTCAAGTCTGTGGGAAAACAACAGGTAAGGTTCAGTCATGGAGTTGTGCCCTACAACCAATCATTTAAAACACCGTGACTTTTGTTAACACCGGTACCCTTTTTCATGCATTGGCATTCGTCCAATACGTTCAGTACTCACTAGCCGATTCACGGGAAAAACAATACTAGAATTTCGTGAGTAGAAACCTTTTTCTACCACATGGTTCCCGTGCCTGCCAGTCCATAGCGTTTAGAATCGTCTTCGGCCCTAAATCCACAACTGTGACATGACCTACGTAATTCCCCGTGTTTCAAGTGTCGGTCTGCAACGCTCGGATTTCCGTTGTATTTTTGGTCTGTCTAGCGAACTACCTCTTCTCATCATCAAGTCCTCTCCTTCCAGTCGCCTTGGTCCGTGATCATGTCCAATGATTCACAATCCATTGCTGCGGCTATGCAGTTAAACAACTACGTAGCGAGTAAGAATCCTCTTGCTGGGTGAATTGCTCTTGATGGCCTTCTGCAGTCACAATTCCCACTGTGATTGCGTATGATTACAGTGAGTAGTGACAATTGCTCAGTCTGGTATCTTCGTTGAAGTATGACATCACAGTTATTACCCTTCCGAGAGAGGTACTTGTTTTTCCAGTTATGTCGCGACCTTCCTCTCAAGGTCATCGCAGATAAACTATATTTGGGTTGGATGACTGCCCCGTATTGCTTGACATTAACCCCTGATAGCTTATCCCAGAGTCGGCCATGGACGTGGATATCTACGCTCTTTCTTGTCGTACGTATTCAGTGTTTAAAGTCTACACCCTAGCTAACTCGGTTCACAGGTTCGTTATGTTGGGATCTTGGTCGTCGTGTAAGTCATCCCGAATAATGACCGAGAACGTGGAGAATACACTGAAACTTGCTGTTCTAAAGGATTGAAGGACTCTGTATGTGCCAGACCATGCTACAGGCGAAGCTGACTACTGATAACCTTTTGAAAGATGGGACGAATTTCATACCTGGTCCTAAATTGGTCTGTTTTTACCTTATTGCTGCGCGTTCCATGGCTGACGAGTATATGCAATTATAGTCGTACGTATCGATGCATCACTTCATATTCACTGCATGCACTCAGTTTTTTGGTATATCCCGCATAGTTGTAAGTCGGTCTCATTCATTTACTTAATGGGCCGAATTAATCATGGATCAAGGTACTGTACTCATCATCGTAGCTGGTTGGGCATTTGTTCCATTTCTCGCCGCTGCAGATTGTGCGTGATCCTACACTATATTATGGCAAATACTACCTGTTCATGACAAATTGTGTTTACGCTAGTGATAATGATCTTGCGAGTACACGCAATGTATCGGAGATCCAAGATCGTCCTTGGGGTGCTCCTCTTCTTTCATGTGCCCACTATCATCCTCCTTGCTGTTGCCACGGGCTACTACGAGAACCCTAACACCTATATGTCAGGTGTGTGTTGACCGGACTACTGTAGGAATTGTTCTCACCCCTTCTTCTCAGTGACCACTTCTCAGGTGTTCGATACCTCTTATTGCAATGTAACATGGACTTCCTTATCTAAGCTTAACTCATATGTGTTCATTCCTCGGTTCATTCTTGCTGGGCTCATGTTTATCTTTACCCTCGCTCGTTTCTTTTTGGTATCATATCGAACATACAAAGCGACAAAGCGATGGCTATCCAGCCGGTTCATCAACCTGCTCGTTAGGGAGAACGTTCTCTACTTCCTTGCGTACGTGCGCCCCTCTCCAGTGCATTCTCTCGCGCGTCTCACCTCGTTCCTCCGTATCGATAGACACGTGCTCTACAGTATCGATGCCGATGTGATCACTGCGCAATTAAACCCTTTATCACTGCAAGCGATGATGATGGGCATGGTTTCGTACATCCTGCTCTTCACTCTCTGCCCTCGATTCATCATGAGCGTGCGCGAGTTGTGCGCAGGCGACACGTGTACCCAATGGCGGCGGGAGTTGGGGATCGACACTGGGTTTGGTTTTACGGTGCACAGCAGCATGACAGATGTGGCGTCGATCAGGTTTGCGGGTACAGAGGTGGGTACGGCCACGACACATCTTCCATCAACGACGGCCACGGTGCTGGAAAGCAGTGCATCGGAAACACAGATGGCGGAACTGAGGATGGAATGTTGATTTGGGTAGACAGACTGCAATGCGTCTGTACTTTATAATTTAATGCTCAGTGCTGTGCGATCAGAACCACGGACCCCATATCAGACCCAGTCAATCGGATCGTTCCCTCACATCTTTTAGTACCTTACATTGGCTCCGTTTCCTTTCAACCTGTCATGATATATAAGCACTGTGCAACGCTGTACGCGCGCAATCCCACTGGGAAATTTACATGGACGGTCCGTACCAGAAAGAGTGTCAAGTCAAAAGGTGACAGTAGAGATATTTATTTTCGAGGGTCTTACGTGAATACTACAGTTTGTACGTTATCTGAATTCTTGAAAATGGCTCAACTGACAATGGCCATCGTTGGCCGGCTCAAGCTACAAAGTCGGATATTTCATTCGCGAAGCCAAGCTAGATGATACAGCCATCGCTATTGCATAGAACTTGCTCTGGAGGTGCAACGATGAACGTGGTCGTATCACGTCCTCAGCCACGCAGTCTTGGCGATTTTTTTCAACTTCTTTTGCTCTTTGAATCGTTCCTGGATAGAGCCGGAAGCGTCAGCACGTCCGTCCGTCGATGCGTATTCCGTCTTGGACTTCTCGTCTCTCGCGACGCGCGCAAAAAGAGATGATAATGAAAAGGAGAATCTGAGCATTTAAACACTCACCAAGTCCTTCTTCGTCGGCCGCTTCCTCTTCTTGCCTCCCGCCTGCATCTCCTCTGCATCCCGGCGTTCCACTTCTTTTTCCCACTCTCCCACGTCGAAGTAGAACTCGCTCATGCGCTTCATCCGTTCATATTCTGACAAGTGAGAAGGCGCCCGAGCATCAGCCGCCGTGAATGCGCCGGTGCGCGCGTTGAATTTTGCAGTGAAGCTTCCAGCGTGTGCGAGAGAGGACGGACCAGCGAGGGACGGGTCGAGGTGGGCGAGGGAGGGATCTATGCCGGCTGCGATGGCGCGCGCTTCGATAGAATTGGGATCATAGGGATTTGGGTTGACGTTTCCATCTGGACCGCTCGCCTGCGGGTCCGCTGCCGTGTCTTGCGCACCAGTGGAGGAGGACGAAGGGTCAGAAGGAGACGACTGGAGAGGGTTAACCCAAGTTGTCTCTGCGGTAGATGTGTTGTAAAAGTAGTAGGCGTTGTGCTGGGGTGAAAAGATGGCTTGCCATGCACCAACTGAGAGGCTGGCAGAGGCTGGAGAGGTGGAAGCAGAGGATTCGGTGGACGGGGAAGGGGTATCGTCGTCGACGGCGGTTTCTTTACCCTTTTCTTTTGGTTCTTGTTCGGGTTCTGGAGAGGACTGGGGCTCGTCGCCAGTCTCTTTGGAATCGCCAGACGATGCGGGGGAAGGACCGGACATGGTTGCTCAGGATTACTCAATTATTTACACAAATACATGAGTCAGAGTTAGCAAACAAATTAATCATTTTCAAAACTCTCTCATGCAACACACGCACATCCCAGTGACAATGCTTCGCTCGGCGCTAAAGCAATCGTCCCGCCCGTCCACACCCGCCCCCCGTGCCCCCACCTCGCCGCCTCCACCTGGCGCGCCGCAGAGGACGACGTCCGCGTCGTCGTTGGCGACCTTCCCATCCGCCACCTCCCCTTACCTGGTCCCGTCTGGGCCTGGGATATCCACACCTTTGCTGTCCCCGAATCCCCAGTCCGTCGCCTCCGCACCGGTCGTCTCTCAGGGGTATACCCCCAAAGTATCCTTTGACACCTTTGAAAATCCCGCCGCATCCATGTTCTCCTACACGCTCCATGTCCAGTCAGATGGCTACACACAGACTCGTGCAACCCGTGTCTTTCTGTGCGCTTCAAGTCCTGATGAAACCGGAAAAGAAGCCTTGGAATGGGCATTGGAGTGCCTCGTTCAAGATGGCGACGAGCTCATCGTGTTCAGGGGTATTGATCAGGAAGAGCTAGGTGCGTCTGTATCTCCGCTGTTGGGCCACGCGTCTCTGATTCGTGACTAGACAAGGATCACGAGCTCGTGCGAGAGGAGGCAAGAGAATTAATGAGGCACATCCAAGACAGATGCGTGGAATATGATCCGGACCGCAAGGTACTCCTTTATCTCTCCTGATAGCTTTCCTTTTATATTATGTTCCCAAGGTTTCGATCATCCTTGAATTTATCGCAGGTCGTGTGACCACAACTCTCGATAGGTTGATCGCCCTTTATCGTCCCGATTCGGTTGTTGTCGGTACGCGCGGTCAGAGGCGTGGGGTCCTTGGCTTTGGTAGTGGTCGACCCGGTGGCATGTTCAGCGGCAAGTCCTATTTACTTGTTTTATGTTTGTGGTTACAAGAATTCCTCATAGGGGTGGGCTCCGTGTCCAAGTATGCTCTCTCTCACAGCCCCGTTCCAATCATCGTCGTCAGGCCAGAAAGCAATGTGAGGAAGGTTCGAGAAAAGAGACAGAAAGATCCCAAGAGAGGGACCCATTTTGACGAGTGGGTTGTTCTCCCGTTCTCCTGTGACCCTGGGCCTTCTGCCGACAATCGCTTGGTTGTCGTCGAGTGGCATGTTTCTCTCCCTACAGGGACCATATATACGTTTCTGCATATTTTGGGATGGGGTTGATTTCCTCCTCCGACGCATATATGCGTCTGCGCTGGCAGGATGACGCCCAAGTCGTGGTCGTGTATCTTCGTTCCGACACTAACCAGTCTCCGTAGATTACCTTCCGCGAAGACAGAAAAAATTGGCGCGTTGCCTGTCGCGTCATCCATCCCGCCATCTGCTTCAAAGTCATGAGCTCCAGTGGTCAGTAAGCGCATCTTGTGCATCAGTTTTCTGACCATCCACATTACCGCCCTTCAGCCCCACTGTAATTCGTCTTGTGTATCAACACTAATTTGTTACAATACCCTTTGCACCACTCGAACACCTCACCGTCCGCCATTCGCATTAAAGTGTCATCTTTGTTATTTATTCCCTCCATTGTAACAATTTCTATTCATGCGAAAAATGCAAGGGAGCATCTCTGTATTTTTAATCTCGTTACCTGGCGCAACGAAGTTGTCCTTATCTTTGTTCCTTCATGTAGCCTCTCCCGACGTATGCCTCAGGCCTCACCAATGGATGAACATGTCAAGAGCTCAACCAAGTGCCATATGCTCATGCTCGGTTTGTATTGCAACTATGGTTTTCACTTCAATCTGCGTCTCGCGTTCATCGCTCGCGGAAGCCGAGTAGACGGTAACGGCGATAAGTTCTTTCCAAACGTCGTTGCCTTTCCTTTGCCTTGTCCTTCTCAACATTGATTGGCGAATCGCCGTTTGTCTGAACGTCGCAAGTCCGATTATACAGTTGCCAACATGCTGTATGACTTCTCTGACTGTTCGCACCCGCCTGCGTTCCCCTTCCTTTCGTCGGCAGCTTACAACCATGCCACCTCGATTGAATTTGCGGAGCACAGAGTGCGTTGTCTGGCGTCGTGAAGTCATGTTGTATCTTCAGGTAAGTGGTGATATTTGTTATATCCCCCCGTTTCGTTCGGTCATCACGGTGCACCTTACCCGTTTCTCTGGCCTCGTGAAGGGATTTGGCGGCAAGGTCAGTGCACCCCGCACACAACCACATATACATCCGGTATCCGCATCGCTCACGCGTACATGTTTGCCGGCAAGATCCCTTCTGTGAATGTGAGCCGCCAGACTCTGAGTCTCCGCTTTCAGGGAAGAAGCAACAGTACGACAACACATTGTCCTCTTCATGTCATTCGAAAGTCAAGGAGATATATATACATTGCATCAACTGATGATTAACATCCCAATAAAAGATACACATAGTTACATTCAAAGCCCCCCCAAAAAAGGAACCAGGCATGTTTTTGACTATACCCAATCATAACACATCAATATACTTCTGCCTTATCCCCATGGGCACTTCCTCCACCTCATCTAACCCCTCTGGTGTCATAAAGTGAACACTTTGGATTAGGCTTACACCTCGACCTGATGACATGCCAAACCCAGTGTCAATACATTGTCCATGGAGAGCATGAGCATGCAGTTCCCTGATGCTCAATATGAACCTGGGGTTTAGGGTGTAGATGAGAATGTCCAAGGTGGCAGCAAGAATGGCCTGGAGTGTTGGATCCATGGGTATAGTGAAGAGGTGCTTGATGATGATCACATATAAGAAATTGCTGTCAAGTTGGATAACCATCAAGTCCACCTGTATTAGCAAGGACAATGATGGACCCACATGATGAAGTAGAGGATACCCTGATGGACAATAAGATGAATATACTGGTTGAGCTTCCACTGCTTTGTGGCAGTGTAGGCTTGATAGGACTGCTCGAGAAAATGATAGATGACCAGAAGGCACATCAGTCCTTGAAGAACAACCAGGGGAATGAGAGAAAATCTGCCCCAACTTATTGAAGTGTATTCCAGCATGCAGACTGGTGGATAAGGTGCTGGAGAGATGGCCACTGTGGAACAACCAGCACAACAGGAATGTATTCAGGTCTGCTTTTGAGATAACTGATGCACACACCTAGTGTAGATTCAGGCTGGGAGTATATGACAGCAGAGATGGTGCTGACAACAACTTCTACAGCATAGATGAACAAAAGAACACCAAGAATTGTCCTTGATTGGTTATACAATGCATAGGCTCGAAAGATCATCACCACTGCAATAAATTCTCATGAGCATAGGCAAGCACAGACACAATGAAAACTCACAGTCAGCAGCGACTGTAAAGCTGATGGTGCTCCACCGCATTAGATAAGTAACCACTTTACCTTGCAAATGAGAACATAATTCAAGGATGGCAATGACACGAAATTCCTGGACAACTCACAGCTGTCCAATGTATCAGTTGGTCAGAATCCAAGGAAAGAAAAACCACATACACCTATAATTTTCCATATGGTATCCACTTAAAATTAGGGGTTGACAAGACAAGTAGATGGAAAACTCCTTACCCACACCGGACCAGGTACAAAGCCGGTCTCATCTGGAAGTCCAGTCTGGTCAGTCCTAACGAGCTATGGATGAATGAGACATACTCAGTGAAGTAGTGCTTCATGGTAGATTGAATCAATACAATATAATCATCAATGAAACAGGACCATACATGATCGAGAGCAAGCCCGCATAACGGACCTAGATTAGGAGATAAACCACGAGCGTCGCCAAGGGGGAGAATGGTGCGCACGAGAAGGAAGGCCGTCGAGACCCAGGTCCATCGTCTTTTCTGTGGTCTTGTCAGTGTCGTGCAGTGTGTCCGAGGGATACTCACTTACCCAAATATATTTTACCTGATGCAAGGTGACCGGCCAGCGTTTACATAGAACGTCACAGAGAATAGAGCACAAGTACCTCAATCGGAAAGGTGAGGGCTGATTGCGTAGAAGTCAGTTTGGTCTCGACGAGTATCAAATTCACGACATACCATAGTCATAGGCGACCGCGGTGATCATCGCGACTAGCAGGGCTCGTTAGGAATCAACCTTCCATCAAAACATGACGTACGAGTTAGATAGTTACTGAAATAATAGCCCTCCAAGGCGGCCACCAGGCTTGCAGACATGACGACAAAGTCTGGGCGAACTTGAGCTCAAGCTGGCTTGAAGCTAACAGCGGGCGGGCGAAGTACGCGCGGATGGCACAACTTGAACGAAGAGGGCAATATCCGAGGAATGGTGATAGAAGGGTTTAGGAAGGGCAGGCTGTCACATTGTTAGACCTCCGCTTTCGCTGCATCCTTATCTAGACCCACTTACCGACACTATGGCATCGGCAGGGTGCTAACCTGGAATTTCAGTTATTGATGCGAGCGACGCCACATTGTAGAGGAACTGGGTAACCCACCGCGTTTGCCGGGCTCGCACGAGAAAGAACCCTGAATATGCCAGTGGCATGCGAGCGTTGACCTCTAGGGGCGCGACGGGATTGTCGGATCGATCGTGTCCTGGAAAGGTGATGCAGAAAGTGAGCGACAGGCTAGGCACTGCTGTGAACACGTCTGCACTTCTGCAGACTCTCTTCCAAGAAATCAACCGGCCCAAGCCATTAGTCTCGAGCTATCCACTTTGGTCGACCTTCCTGGACCAGGGAAGCGGATTATTTCGGGGATCGGATGACAGCCCAACGACCGCTTCCTAGAACGGATGATTCGAGACTATGCACCAAGCTGTTCTACGTCGCTTAGTTAGCGCTGTCAATGCCCCACTAGCTAGCGAGACAGATAATGCTTTTCCGTCCTCGATCGTGCGATCGATCATGTAGACAAAATCTGGTCAGGAAGGTATGAAAGCACAAGTTCAAAGTGTTGATTAGTAAAGACGCTCCAATGAAAAGACGTATCTATCTGGCTCCAAGTTGCTACGTCTTGTGGGCCCAGGCTACGAGTGTTGCGAACCGTAAAGTGCAGAGGTCGATGAGTTCAAAGCTCAGCGCTTAAACTCCGACTTCGTGGATCCACTTCCGTCTTGGAAAATGCAATTCACGGCTCCGCTGTCTTCGGATGATGTGCTAATTGACGGGCGGGTACACTGTCCCGAAGGAGTTGATCATTATCATTCAGGCCCGTCAGGTTTCATATTTGTCTTGCGCTTGCATGCTGACCCTAGAAGATATTACAGGACG
>JBBPRQ010000394.1:0-29935 GCA_038093095.1 Boletus insuetus | reverse complement strand
CCTTTGAATGGTTACGGGACAAGAGTGTCGAGTCAAAAGTTCGACGAGGACTTATAGAACAGAAGGTCAAAGGTCAAAGGGACTGGACTGAGACCAGTAGTTCAAGGGTTCAAGGGTACCTTGTGGGGGCGTCCACACAAGGGTCAAGGGGACTGGGCTGAAACCAGTAGTTCAAGGGTTCAAGGGAGCTGGGCTAGAACCAGCGGAGGGCAAGGCAAGAGCAAATAGATTGTACGTGGTACAAGAAGACAAAGGAGCTCAAGCGTGGGGAAACGCTAGAGCAGTATCTACGACTTATATATGTTGGATATACAAGCGTTGAGGGCAGGCATAGAAACGAATAGAAACGGGTGGAAGAAATGATGACTAAGTAAATGGAGACCGTCGGGACGCCGATGGGAGGAACATGTGAGAGGAATGTGTCATCATAGGAGAAAGAGAAGATAAGTCCACGGAGAGTAAACGAGACGCGTCGTTGATACATAACGAGAAAGAAAACAGAGAATCGTAACAATGTGACCATCTTCCCGCACCATAGACATAGCAACATCCAAACATTCAGGGTGAATTAATTTAACTTCTTTGATTTTGACATCCATTTACACCAAGAGCTATACATCTGTAATATTACCTCTCAGGTTCATGTGTATCCCATACTAAAATTATAAGTGTTGGAAATCAACAGAAATCATGAATAAATTTCACCATGTATAGGCAAATACTAGATTTACATCATGAACCTGTCAGAGTTAATGCTTTCAACAATCCATTGATCCCAAGACCCTTTCTGCATTGTTCTATCTCTCTCTTCACTCTGACTCTACACCATTGCACCATTGGAGTCATATTAGTTGGGAGAGCCTCTGGATAACACTGGTAACAAATAAAAATATTGAGAAGGGTTTTAAACACATACATGTGGTTCTGAAGAATGACATTGGTAACCATGTCCACTCTGTCATCATAGGCCAGTTTGCCATATTGTTTGAAGACCACCTCCAGTGCATTTTTAACCCTCCTGCATGAATCTGATGCCTTGTACTTCTCAACTGCAGAAGAGAATGGTTCTGGATCATTTTGTTGGTATAGAAAGAAGGAATGCTCTGATGTGATAATGATATCTGTATTTTGTGCAATAAATGATGTTATAATAGATCAAATATCTCAAACATACCAACACCAGCCTGAAGGACCTGCTTCCAGGTAGAAAAAGGTATCTTGTTTACAGTTAGATTTAGATATATAATAATATCAGCAAACTTACAGTGCTGTGTGGCTTCAAAACTTGCTGTCCACTCTCAGTGAAAGAAATCTATGCATAAAATATTCATATAGAATATTAAATTGAACAGAAAGCACATACTTGCTTGTTTGCAACCAGCTGTATGTCAGAAAAAAAAAAAAAAAAAATCTATGCTAGGTGATTGGAAATATTTACCAACATCCTGACTCTTGATAAATAGAATGACTTGTTACATTTGGGAGTCTTACCTCCTAAGAATAACATGAATGAATTGATAAATCATCACCAGATACAATACTTTCTCATGAACTTACATCCTGTTGAAAGTATTGTAAGAAGTGTGAGATTAGTACATACAGGAAAGCATACCAGCTATGAAATTATAAAGAAGTTATTAAAGGAAGAGCAGAGACAGAATCGTCAGCATGATTACCCCACAAACATACCACAATGCACAACTCACAAGCTATGGTGTCCAATGCAGGATGAAGAGTAGAGATGGAATGATCAGCATGGTCACCCCACAAACATGCCACAATCCACAACTCACCCTCTATGATGTCCAATGCAGAATGAAGAGTGGAGATGGAATGATCAGCATGGTCACCCCACAAACATGCCACAATCCACAACTCACCCTCTATGATGTCCAATGCAGATGAAGAGTGGAGATGGAATGATCAGCATGGTCACCCCACAAACATGCCACAATGCACAACTCACAAGCTATGATGTCCAATGCAGGATGAAGAGTAGAGATGGAATGATCAGCATGGTCATCCCACAAACATGCCACAATGCACAACTCACAAACTATGATGTCCAATGCAGGATGAAGAGTGGAGATGGAATGATCAGCATGGTCACCCCACAAACATGTCACAATGCACAACTCACCCCCTATGATGTCCAATGTAGGATGAAGAATGGAGATGGAATGATCAGCATGGTCACCCACAAACATGCCACAATGCACAACTCACCCCCTATGATGTCCAATGCAGAATGCAGAATGGAAATGGAATGATCAGTATGGTCACCCCACAAACATGCCACAATCCACAACTCACAAGCTATGATGTCCAATGCAAGATGAAGAGTAGAAATGGAATGATTAGCATGGTCACCCCACAAACATGCCACAATCCACAACTCACCCTCTATGATGTCCAATGGAGGATGAAGAGTGGAGATGGAATGATCAGCATGGTTACCCCACACACATGCCACAATCCACAACTCACAAACTATGATGTCCAATGCAGAATGAAGAGTGGAGATAGAATGATCAACATGGCCACCCCACAAACATGCCACAATGTACAACTCACATCCTATGATGTCCAATGCAGGATGAAGAGTGGAGATGGAATGATTAGCATGGTCACCCCACAAACATGCCACAATACACAACTCACATCCTATGATGTCCAATGCAGGATGAAGAGTGGAGATGGAATGATCAGCATGGTCACCTCACAAACATGCCACAATGCACAACTCACATCCTATGATGTCCAATGCAGTGGAGATGGAATAATTAGCATGGTCACCCCACAAACATGCCACAATGCATAACTCACTTCCTGTGATTTCCATTGCAGAATAAAGAGACATTATGGAATCATTAGCATAATCACCACACCAGCTTTCCAAAACATCACCCATCAACTGTAATTTCCAAAGTGAAATTTGAAGTGGAGATGGTTCTATCAACATGAATACCAGGTGCTACTATGATGCACAACTCACCTCCTAAGATGTATAAAGCAGCATGAACAACAAACAAGTAATCATCACCATGATTACCTAGGCAGTATGATACAGTCCACAACTCACACTCTGATTTCCAAGGCATCATATTAACAATTATATGATCATCAGCATGTTCAACTCCATATGTTACATTGCTGGCTCACTATGATTATCAATCAAGTTACCATGCACAGTTTGATGTGGGAATGCCTCTTACCTGAACATGAGGGAACCACAATGCAAGGTTCTGAAGTTCTATTTTATCCATATTGGTTATTGGGAGTAATAACTCATGCACTTGGTCTGTGCAAGAGATCAATCTTTATTTTGGAATAACAGTGTCAGACAATCAAGACATGACAGCCTGTTTTGCTAACTCACTCTTGAACAGCAAATCTCACAGAAAGCTCCATATTCACTTTCTGTGCTGAGATTAGCAACTTTTGCAAAGCCTTTTCATTCAGGGAATCTGCAGTGGCAGCCAAGACTTTATCGCACCCCTGATTAGACTTGTGCATGCCTAGTATAAGATAGAGTGAAATTCAGTATCTGGATGAGGAAAGATAGAATATAGACCTCCAATGCGGACAAAGGACCGTGGAGCATACTTCAATCGCGAAAGACGGCCCCATATATCAGCTTTACCAAATATTTCTTCGATCAGTGGCTCGGCTTTTGACAGCCGCTCTTGCAAAGGTAGTCGTCTGTCAGTAGGCGCCAACTTTCCCAGTGCTACAGGCAGCAGTGCATCAAATTTCGTGAATAGCACTATGACAGGAACTGGGAGATCTCTGACATGAGTCCGAGAAGATAACAAGGCTGGTATAGGATTCACCATTCCCAGGATCACATTCGTCAAAAAACATTTCCTCAGAGCGTTGGATTGCTCGGTGATGCTTGTCCATTGGAATGCAATACCTGCATGAAACGTGAGTAAAGACCATAAAGCGACTGTTTTACCCACAATATAGCATGAATACGCTTCTTGAGAATGGTGGTCTTGGCACGATCTGCGACGAACTTCTTCATTTGCAAGAACTCGTCTTGACTACCGGCTTCGAAGCCTCGAGAATCATGAAAGATGAGCTTGTCATTGCTCCGGAATATCAGCTCGTTCTCGACGTTGTGCAGTCCACGCTGATAACGATCAATTGCGTCTCCATCAGTGTCCGCATACTGTATAACGTGAAACAACCGTCAGGCTCACCCCCATGGATCCCTCGACTTGCGACGAATCGACCTGATCACATACTTTAGTTGTTGGCACAACGCCATACATCAACCCAGATTCGTACCTTGTTCCCATTACCATCGTAGATCTCTGGATTTTCCGTGGAGTCGCAGATCCCCCGAAGGATGGTCGTCTTGCCAGAGTTAGCGGGTCCAATGATAAGGATTCTGAATCGGCCGAACTTCTCTTGGAGGTTCTCGAAGTTCTCTGCATTCTCGGTAGACATTCTGAGTAAGTAAGCGTGAAGAAGTGTGCGGTTTAGAGGCAAGAGGTACCCGGGTGGTGGAAGCGAGGAAACAAGAGTCAGGCGCTTATCGATGAAAGTTCCCACTTTCCGATTTCCGACCTGGCTCATACCGAGACGTCTGCGTCGTAGTTCTTCGTTCTCAGTGAATCAGAATGGTAAACTTCGTCATCGTGCATTCATGATCAACAGAAGCTTGCCGACATTGACAAGTCTCAATCGCGGACATTTTCATCCCCAGAGTTTGCTTCACATCTCCCTCTTCGTGAGATGCAACACGGTGTGCAGGTTCACACACGACTCGTGAGTATGCACTCATCTGTAAAGTTCGGTTCATACCGGTCCTCGTTTCACCCCATCAGGAACCCAAACTGGGTCATGTCGACCGACTGTCAATGACCAACATTCCGGACAGCGTTGCGCTTGGCATGGAAAAGGTGATGATGATGCACGCCGTCCTTATGCAGGGAGAGAAGTTGACGTCTATGTCTCGACTGTCTTTGTATTCCGTGTAGTTGAGTCGCTCAGATGAATGTCCTCGCTCGACGCCCTCCAAATGGACCACGAGTTGGACAACCGTTGAGCTAAAGTGCGGGACAATGAATGAGGACTGTCTCGACACTTATCCGATGTTGCATCTCGCCCTCAGAGCACGACTCCACGTCCGAGTTCATATTGCGATGCGCTATCCTACACGCCGCAACACCCGCCCCACCACCAGATTACCCTCACAAATTCGACGCCCGCGCAGCGTCGCCATTACCATCCTGCTCAATTTCATTGATAAACACAAACGCCTTTGGATCCTGTCCCAAAAAGTCCTAAGATCCAGGCGTCAGGACGATCCATGATTAGCGATGCACGCTGACGGGACACCGATAGACAGACCTTGAGCGAATCCATGTCATCCCGGCTCCCACCAACGAACAAGATCTTGTCCCGGTACAGCATTCCCAGCGCAGGATCCAGCGGTGCATTTTTGAACACCGTCGCATACATGTCCGCAGCAAACACCAGAGAGTAGGTGTACCTAGTACGCACGCTGTGAAGCGAGAGAGCCACGTCGCAGAAACGAAGTCAATCACCCATAGTACCCCGCATCATACCCACCAACGATATGGCCAAAGATACCTTGCCCAGGCTTGTACTCACCCCCCTGGACGAGTGTTCTCCCTCATATCGTTCCAGAGCTTGGTATAGTCTGTGTTCACGTCCGAACTATTGTTGTGCACCGCAAGGTCAAAGCTTGCAAAGAAGAGCTGGTGGAGGTGGAATTGCCCGACGTTGACGGAGCGGCTGAAAGCAAAACGCAATGTTCGACCGTCGTGCATGGGGAAGAGAACAATTCTGACTGACCTCTTGGACGATCTTGGGGATCAGGTCGTCCGACGAGGGCTCTTGCGTCTTGTAATGGCTCGACATCCTCTTCAGTACCTACGGCTCCCAGCACCTAAGACACGAAGATCTGGTCAGTCACACCGTACTAGTAGTAGTCATTGACGAACCGGTTCTCAAGCATCTGCGACGAGCGCGACGGCTGTCCCGTGGAACCGTGGGTATTTCGTCAGGCTCAGCAACGTGGAATACATGACCCATCTCATGGAAGAATGTCGTGACTTCGTCGTGGCGCATCAGCGCTGGTCGCTCCGGCGTTGGTATCTCCAGGTTTGCCACCATAGCTGTTAATGGGTGGTACCTTTTTTCTTTCGGGAAGCTCGTAGCCCAGGAGAAGGCCCCACACTGCGGCATGCGAGTATTTGCCCTCTACAAGTCGCATCGTGAGTGTGGTTTAACAAATCCGATAGTGTCACGATGCCATACCGCGAGGGAAGGGTCGAGGTAACAGTACCCGACAAAACCCGATTCGTCCCTGACATCCTTTTCCCAAACCACAAACTGTTGGGCCTCTGAACGACCATCAATCCACTCGAGTAGCTTCGGCACATTGCAAAAGACTGACCGGGGTGCCATACATCCCGTGCATCGCTTGTGATCTCTACGAACTTGACCCAAGTAGGTTCTGGTATATATCGGGGATAGCAGGGACGACGACAGATACCGGGAAGTACTCCTTGACAAAAAAATAGTCGAGATCCAAGTTGCGCTCCACATAGAGGCGATCGTAATACCTAGCGGTGCACGATCAGACGAAAGACTGAGAAGAAATTACTAAATGGGCGTACCTACAATCCCAATATAAATGCTGTCGTCTGTGGGCAAGCCACGTTTGGTATGCACCTCCTTTTTCACCCCGAGAAGGGTAGCACGCTCTTGAGTGCCAAGAGGGTCGAGATGTGCTTTAAGATCATCCAAAAACTAGACACCGATGAGGATCAACACAGAAATAATGATCGGGAGTGACACACCTTTTTGCATTAGCTGCACTTTTGACCATCTTGACCTCGGTGGTGTGATCTGCCCAAGAATCGTACTGTGGGATCTCTGCGATGCCTACGTAGACGGGGAGCGGTATCCAGATATCCGACGTTGTTGGCGAGTCGATCATCAAATGCCTGTTGAGCTGCCTCACGCGTTTTCGGGTTATTGAGCTAGGCTGTATCGTCAAATCGAGGATATATATGCAGTCAGTAGAAGACACTCACAACGGAAAAGCCATCGGGCGTCCTGACGGTAATCTCTTATTGCCTTCGGTAGGCTGGGTATACGCAGATATCACGTCCTCTGGGACACCATCAAGTTGCTCGCGTGTAAACGAGATACGACCCTATCGCGCCACTAGTTAGATCGATGGAGGCAGACGTGCGCGAACAAACGACATACGTTCTCTTCGTTGAAGTGTTGCTACAGATCATGCATGATTCAACACCGCTCACGTCAAAATTTTGGAATGACACGCACGGTTGAATTTCAAACACGCTTCCCTCTCCTCCTTGCTCTCAATCTCCAACCCGGCACGCTTCCCATCGAGCAACATCTTATCGACGAGTCGCTTCTGCTCGGCACTCAGTACGTCCCAGGCATCCGTCTTGCGCAGGTTGGCTGCTGCAATCACCTTGGCCTTGTACAGGTCCTCGCGCATTGACTCTTGGTTGGCGTACCTGCACGCGCGGTCTTCAGATTTGGTGGAGACGTCGCGGATGGCCTTGTCCGTGGAGACATTTTGGTAAAAACTGAGCGGTTCAATTGCGATATCGAACACGGTTTCCGTGTTTGCAAGTGCAAGCTGTTATGGTATGAGAAGGAATGGAAACAGGCGAACGCGTGACTCAGTGGTCAGAGTCGAGGGTTGGTGCACGGTCAACTCACAAGCACCTGGAGGACGAACGTACGGGGTCAGACGATGATCGATCAGCGACGGAATGAGGACTCACGTAGTCTGAATCAAGCTTGTCCTCGAGCAGCTGAATGATGTCCTCGACAGTGCGCTACCAGGTCGGCGGATGCTGCGGGGACTTCAAGGATGCCATTGTGGTGTCGGCGGAGAACCTAAGTCCAACTTGAAGCAAGTGTTGGAGCTGTGTTGTGCGAGCATTGGGGCGAGCACTCGTGACTAATTTAGCTACCGTGACTCTCCTTGGTGACCGTGACCAATCTATAACATGCGGCGAACGTACACCAGGTTGCGGCCTATCAGTGGCCTCTCCTTGCCGAATACAGATTCGGGTATCGTAACCTCATACAGGGATCGTTGGCATTGATGCGGCATTTGAGTGGGATGGGTGACGGTGGACTCGTTGGGCTCTGTCAAGAGTTAGCCTTGAACAAAGCCATCAACTTGGCCAAACTCGTTGTCTGGTTCACGGGGGAAAATAATAATGTAGAACTGGAAGGTTAGTAGAAATATTCTTCATCCATGACACAAGCTTTCCCTGTGCGCTAATCAGTGTTCGAAATGCAGAGTGACGTAGTTCTGCTGTGCCTGTATGTTTCAGCTTGAAGTGTCCAGGCTCGGGTCGGGGCCAAATGGCGAAGCAAGTTGAACTCGTCATCAAACAGTCACATAGCTTTCTTGATGGGCCAAAGGGCCTACACATGTTGGAATAGAATGCTGAAACGGCCACTCCTGGAGTTCATCCGACATACACGAAACGGTTTGTGAATTCTGCAATCATCACACAAACAAATCCTGTGCCAGTGACTGACAATAGACAATTTGACGCGCCGGGGTTAGGGTGGAACGCAAAG
The DNA here is from genome assembly GCA_038093095.1 of Boletus insuetus. Classification (NCBI taxonomy): domain Eukaryota; kingdom Fungi; phylum Basidiomycota; class Agaricomycetes; order Boletales; family Boletaceae; genus Boletus; species Boletus insuetus. The sequence continues at coordinate 21,316 of JBBPRQ010000394.1, read as the reverse complement.
GATTACCGATTGACACTGGGTGTCAACCACTCAGGCGACCCTGACCTGCCATAGGACCTATAAAGCTGAGGTCCTTATACTCTCTCCACTCATACTTGAACATTGGTCATGTCTGACGTATCCGAACTGCAGTCAGCCGTGTTAAGCATCGTGGAGAATAACTATGTCACGCGTACGCTCATCAGGACTGCCACGTTTATTGTCTATCGATCTCACCTCCTCTGATAGTTGGGATCCTTACTGCAATCGTATATGATTACAGTAAGTAACATTTGTTTATCATGACGTGTTTGCTTTGCTCAGCTCGATGTTTCAGTCCTTACCTTTTCAGACGAGGTATCTATATTTTTACTGCCGTTGTTTGGGTGATCGGCAACTCGATATTTGCAGATCGAATATATTTGGGTCAGCGAACACTTTTCAGGGCAGGCCGCGTATTCTGATATGATGGCAGAACAAACCTTGGACTCGGGTGTCCAGCTTATACATTCTGGTAAGTACTCGGGGGGCATGATTAACGACACCGCACCGAGCTGACCTTCGTTACAGGTTCGTTATTGCGGTCTATGTGGTGGAATGTATATCGACGCCTATTTGGTAGTATTGGAAACTAACTTGACAGTGTCCTATCAGAATATTTGCCCTCGGTATGCTTGAGGTTCGCAGACTACGGTTCATTCGTCTGACACAGATGTATGTATGTCAGTGGGAAGTTCTTTCCTTCCCGGCCCTGCAAAGGTGATTTCTTTACGCTGCTGTTGAAATAGCATGCGCATGCTGAGATATCCCTAGATGTATGTGTTCACCCTTCGCTCCATATCATTGACAAAGTCAGACAATTTATGCCCCTGGACAGTTGTGAGCATGTTCAATGTTACTCAGATTCACTCTGTTTAAGGACGTTCCCAAGGCAACATATTGAACTTTCTTGGACAATGGTCGATTTTTCTTTTCATTGCTGCCGCAGACTGTGCGCCCGTGTTGTTTGCTTTGATAAACAGATTTAATGATTATGGCAACTGCAGTGACGATGATCCTCCGTGTCTGGGCAATATATATGCGATCGAGGATCATCCTTGGCATCCTCATCGCACTCTATGTCCTGGAGCTCGTCCCGCTCGCGCTTGAATGTATTAAAGTTAGCACCAAGTTCACAGGTATGTAACCTGGATTCACGTTACGTTTACATGTCTAAACAGCGGTGTCTCTGTCACTCGCGTGTCGTCTAGAAATCACTTCTCAAGTGCTGGACTTTTCATTTTGCGCAACGGATTATCTTGCTTCACACGTTTTCGCTACCGTGATCGACAGTGTCCCGATTCCGCTCGCTGCAATGATTTGTCTCCTCGTGACCGCCCAATTCATCCGACATTCGCTGCAAATGTACAAGGCAACGAAGCAATGGGAACCTGGCCGTTATATGAACCTTTTCGTTAGGGAAGGCATGCTCTACTTCCTCGCGTACGTCTACAGCTCACTCTCCTGACTGGTACTTGACCGCTGATTGCGCTCACTCGACCTTTTTCAATGCAGTATCCTCCTTTTCGCCGTCTGCGACCTCCTGTTTTATGTGGCCAACGTCCCCCCCACAGGGTGGGAAGGATTGTTATTGATACTCTTGGAGTGGGTACCTATGATCACGCTCAGCCCGCGTTGCATCCTGAGTGTGCGGGAATTGTACGAACGTGATTCTCGAGGTGGACTCGCACTGCCGTGGTGCAACGTAGACACCGGTTTTGGTCTTACATGGGATGAGTACAGTGCCGATGAACTTACTCTTACTTTTGCACCTGCAGATGTGGGACAGAGGGAAGAAGATAGGTTGGAGCGGCACGAAGAGATACAAACGAGAAGGATGGGAATACTGGGTGTCGGGAGTGATGTGTGATGTGGCTTTGAATGCCGATTCAAGAAACCCTGGGATGTTGGAGGTCTGTCTTTTGGGTCTCATGTCTAAATGTTTAATTGTGGTGCTATGTAAAGTACAGTATATTGCCTTGGGTCTCGTTTGATGATTTTGCCTTCCTACAGTAGGATGGTTACTTCTCCATTTGCATACAATGGCACCACGATCCAAGTATTCGTAACCCCTCATACTCGTACAATCTTAATCCATCTAAACATTGGTTTTGTCATTTCAATCTGTCTTACGGTGGGACATCGAGCAGTTTTTGAATCATGGATTGGGACGTCGGAGCGCACAAGACAATGCGAAGGTAAATAGAGATTTGGATTCCCTCTTCCGTTGCAAACTTCTAGTGTTTCAAGTGATGGTGGATGGTTGTCCGGTATACATGTAGTAGCGTTGCAGTTCAACGTAGACACAGAATCCAGAAGGACCTCCGTGCCTGGGTATTCTGGAATGAACATCCTTGTAATACACATACACGGGCCCCATCACACACTGCTTCCAGCATTCCGTACTTCCAACTCCCTCATCTGTATCTCGTCATGCTGCTCCAACTCATCTTCCTTAGGCCGTTCCACATCTCCAGGTGCGAACATGATTTCACCGACACTGCATTCGTGCATCGTTGTAAAACCAAAACCAGTGTCCAAATCGTGCCACAGTGGCCCACGTCGACCTCGACCATCGCGTTCATACAATGCCCGCGCGCTCAGGATGCAACGGGGGCTGAACGTGATCACTGGCACGTACTGCACGACCATTAACAATAGCCCCTGCCATCCTATGATGTGAATGTTTGTCCCATACAACAGGAGCTCGCAGAGTGTAAAAAGGAAGACGCTACCACAGGAAATGAGCGTGAGTATAATCAACCATCAAGTACTAGTTGGAACGGAAAGGACAACGAGACATGAACATACGCAAGGAAGTAGAGCATGCCCTCCCTGACGAAAAGGTTCATATAACGGCCGGGTTGCCACTGCTTCGTCCCCGCGTACATTTTGAACGATTGTCGGATGAATTGGGCAGCCACGAGGAGACACATCGTTGCAGCAAGCGGAAACCTAACACCCTCGAGCACGTCAGCCAAAACGGGGGAACTGACATAATTATCCACGCAAAATGAAAAGTCGAGCATTTGAATAAGAACCGCTAGTAGATGGCGTGCGAGTAATGGGGATACACCTGTCAGAACATGTAAACGTGACCTAAGTCCAGGCCACATACCTGTGAACTTGATGCTGACATTAATACATGTGATCATCGATGGAACAATCTCCAGAACGTAGAGGGCGAAGAGGATGCCAAGGATGATCCTCGACTGCATATATATCGCCCAGACACGGAGAATCATCGTCACTGCACTCCCCATGGTCATTGAATCACCTTGCTTATTGAACCAAAAAACACCGACGCACAATCTGCGGCAGCAATGAAAAGAAACATCAACCATTCCGTGAGGTTGGTGATGACGGTGCCTTGGAAGCGTCCTTTAACAGAGTGAACCGAGCAGCAATGAACGTGCTCACAACTTTCAGGGGGTATTGATCATCATAATTTGTAAATGATAAGCGAAGGGTGAACACATACATCTAGGGGGTATCTTAGCATGCACATACCATTCCTCCAGCAGTGTAAAGGAAAATACCTTTGTAGGGCCAGGTATGAAAGAGGTTCCTTCTGTTATTAAGCTGGGTCAGACGGGCGAACCATAATTTGTGACCCTCGGACATACCAAGAGCATAGGTTCTGATAGGCCAATCCAGCTTCCGATGCGACCAAATTGACGTTGACATACATCCCACCACATAGACCGCAATAACGAACCTGGAAAAAAAATCAACCTGTGCGGTGTCGTAGAAATGCCCTAGATTCCCTACCAAAATGTATAAAATAGACACCCGGGTCCAAGGTTTGTTCTGCCATCATATCAGAATACGCGGCCTGCCCTGAAAAGTGTTCGCTGACCCAAATATATTCGACCTACAAACATCAAATTGCCAATCGATGAGATCTAATACAAGAGCAGTGAATATATGGGATACCTCGTCTGGAAAGGTGAGGACTGAAACACCGAACTTAGCCAAGCAAGCACCTCACGACACCAACATGCGTTACTTACTGTAATCATATACGACAGCGGTAAGGATCCCAACTACCACAAAGGTGAGATCGTATGATAGACGATAACTGAAGCAGCCTCGATGAGCATACATACGTGTCATGTAGTTGCTCTCCATGGTCATTGACACGATGTACTGTAGATCGGACGTGTCGGACATGATGTTGAAGTATGAGTACAGAAATTGAAATTTGCAGAGTATATGCCACGGGATTTGAGAAACCTGAAGGACCTTTATCATGGATTCTATCTTGCGGTCGCTTGAATCGCATATGCTTGAGGCCACGACGCGATATTTGTGCGAAAAAACATCTGTCGCGAGTCGCGACACCCGCCGCCATCGGCAGACCACGGGAGGCACCGGGACATAATGAAATGATGCAATACCGGAAAACCATGTCGCAACATTCATGACTCGGAAGTACTGTCTGTGCCAGTGGATCCGTCATGACCTGTGCATCAATCACTGCGGCATCCACAAGCCACTTCGCGTATGCTGGGTGGGCGTCATCTCGGCTTTCTGTTCCAAATATGTGAGCATCACCATGACCCTTTTGGCGTGAAGAAGGATGTGTGTGTTTGATGAGAGTTGCTTCACAACAACCCAAATGTGTGCCTGAAACACACACATGTCACCGTGGCCGCGTGGCGTACGGTGGATAAAGCGGCCATAAGTGTCTATATATAACCTTTCAAGACTCCGGCCTCATGAACAACCGCGTTGCGTGTTTTACATCTGTTTGATGATTGTATAGCCCGGGCATATTGCGCTGCAGCTATGTAGACACAAGACCAAAAAAGACCTCCATCAAACCTCCATAATGGACATACTTCCGAACACAGACCCCATTACACGCCACTTCCACCAGCCAGTACTCCCAATTCCCTCATGTGCATCTCTTCGTGCTGTTCCAACCCATCTTCCCTACTAGGCCGTTCCACGTCTCCAGGTGCGAATATGATTTCATCGACACTACTGTCGTGCACCGTTGCACTAAATCCAAAACTGGTGTCCAAATGATCGTGCCGCAGCGGCCCACCTCGACTATCGCGTTCATACAATGCCCGGACGCTCAGGATGCAACGTGGGCTGAGCGTGATCACAGGCACGTACTCCAAGATAAGTAGAGATGCCTGCCATCCTGCGAAGGGGACGTTGGCCGCGAAAGCCAGGAGGTCACAGAGTGCAAAAAGAAACATGCTACATCGTAGGAAAGCGTGAGTAGGATCAGCGGCGAAGTATCGGTTGTAACAGAGAGAATGGGATGTGGACATACGCGAGGAAGTAGAGCATGCCTTCCTTGACGAAAAGGTCCATATAACGGCCAGGTTGCCATTGCTTCGTCACCTTGTACATTTGCAGCGATTGTCGAATGAATTGGGCGGTTACGAGGAGACACATCGTTGCAGCGAGTGGAATCGGGACACTGTCGACCATGATATCGAAACCGCGCGAATTAGCATATTGAAAATCCGTCGTGCAATATGAAAACTCTAGTACTTGAGAAGTAATTTCTAGATGGTGCGTGAGTGACAGGCTCTGTTAGAGCATGTAGACATGACGTGAATCCAGGTTACCTACGTGTGAATGTGGTGCTGATTTTAATACATTCAAGGAAAAGTGGGAGAAGCTCCAGGACGTAGAGTGCGATGAGGATGCCAAGGATGATCCTCGACTGCATATATATTGCCCAAACACGGAGGATCATCGTCACTGCAGTCGCCACAGTCATTAAATCACCTGTTAATCAAAGCAAATAACGCAGGCGCACAGTCTGCAGCAGTAATGAAAAGAAGAATTGTCCACTGCGCGAGAATGTTCACTACATTGCCTTGGAAACGTCCTTGAACAGAGTGAACCCGAGTAACATTGAACGAATGTGCTTACAACTGATCGAAGGCATAAATCATCTGGGTTTGTCAGTGATAAGTGAAGGGTGAGCACATACATCTAGGGGATATCTCAGCATGTGCATGCTATTTCACCAGCAGTATAAGGAGGTCACCTTTGTAGGGCCAGGTATGAAAGGTGTCCCTTCTGTTATTAAGCTGGGTCAGATGGACGAGCCGTAGTTTGCGACCCTCGAACATACCGAGAGCATAGATTCTGATAAGCCAATCTGTCGATTCAGCTTCCGATGGGATCAGATAGGCGTTGACATACATCCCACCACATAGACCGCAATAACGAACCTGGAAAAAAATCAGCCTGTGCGGCGTCGTAGGAATGCCCTAGAGTCCCTACCAAAATGTACAAAGTGGACACCCGAGTCCAAGGTTTGTTCTGCCATCTTATCAGAAGGACGACCTACCCGAAAAAGTGTTCGCTGACCCAAATATATTCGATCTACAAAGATCAAGTTGCCAAATCAATGAGACCTCCAAATTCAAGAGCAGTGAATATATGGGATACCTCGTCTGAGTAGGTGAGGACTGAGAATGCCAAAATCAGCCAAGGAAGCACGTTATGATAAAGCTTACTGTAATCATATACAACAGCAGTAATAATCACAACTATCACAGAGGTGAGCTCGATAGACAATAAATGAGGTAACCCTGACGAGCGTACATGAAACGCAGTTATTGTCCACGATTGTTGACACGACTGACTGCAGTTCGGACGTGTCGGACATGAGTGACTTTGAAGTCTGAGCGGAGAGTGTGTCAAGAGTGGCTTTTATGACGGGCCAGGGTAACCCGAACCTCTTAAGTATGGGCGGCCATAAAACTTGTTTTGTAAAGGCCCATCTGTCGCGGGTGTCACGTACACGTGAGTCGATTTGAAACAGTGAGTCGGCCGCTTCATGAATCCGTTTGTGTGTGGTGATCGTCAAGTTGCGGCATCTACATAGATTTTCTGGATAAAGGGTTTCGCGTAGTATTCTGGATTCTAGGGATGGGCATTTCAGCTCTCTGTTCCGCCTTTTGGCTCAAGAATGCTTGAGTAGCTCGAGGGGTTGATGACAGTGAAATGCTTGGCAGATTGTTCCTGAAATTACCCGACAATTAAATGGCTGGAATAGGAACAAGCCAAAGGTCACGTAGATACGACTGTACTAATCAGCGCCGTGGGTCTCGGTGAGCAAAGTTGGTTAGTGTCACAGTAATTAGGAACAAACTTTCTGGAACGTCCGACGTCCATGGCAGATATACAAACGCTAGAAATCTATGCTGCCCTGCTCATACGAGCAGCATTTTCCATGGATCCCAGAAATAAAGCCTACCTCTAGTAACTGCGATTAGGACATTCTGCAGGACATACTAGAGCGTGAGGAGGATGTCGAGGGTGATCAACTGCATATATATATTCCAGACACGGAAGATCATCGTCAGCAGGGATATTTGTGGATACTATGATCTCACCAACAGTGCAACCTGTATTCAGCGGTTACGCTCAGCCCGTGTTCATAATGAGTGCGCGGGCCTTGTATGCACTTGATATTCAACGTGTCTATGACGCGATATGGACAGCGAATTTGGTTTCTCGTCGGTGGTTTCGGTCGAATGGGAGTTGGGAGTGCGGCGTAATGGGGGCTTTGCATGAAGCATTCAGAACACCCTTGGAAGGAGGTCTCCTTGGATCTCATATCCTGATCCATCTGGATACTTTCGTCATTCGAGTCTAGTGGAGATTCAAATCATGGATTGGGCATGTCAGAGCGCATATCGTAGCATAAGACAACGCGGGGGAAATAGAGATCATGCGACGTGTGAAAAAACAAGGAGATGCGAATGACACCCTGTCTGCCCCAAGACTTCACTGACTCGAAGGCTGTTCCGCAACAAACTGCGATGTGTGTATCACCAGTACAAGACCAGTTTATTTTTCTGGATTGGGGTTCCTAGAGAGGGCGTCGAGTCAGAGGAACAGTACGTAGTGAATAAAGTAAGGGATGCCCACATTCTCCGCTTGCCTCCAGGGAGAGTCGTGACGTTCACGAATCTACACCCACACGTCAGGATTCCCTTAGCATATGCGTTTCATTCTGGCGTACCTGCGGTTGTAGAGCATGCGCTTCTTGGCACGGCCCCTTGGGTTCTTCTTCTTTTCCTGCTTTTCAACCTTTGGTGTCTGCGCTTTGACCTTGCCTGCACGAGCAAGAGATCCGTGAACTGTGCGGACATTTGGTTGAGCGATTGCGTTCGATGCGAGAGACGACTGATGACGCACCTTTTCCCATATTGTCGACGATGAGGAGCTCGACCTTGATCGTATCCCTATCTGGGTTGAGTAACTGTACAGTTCTGATGTAAGCATCTCGGAAAATGCCGAGACACTGCCACTTGGGTTTATCCATACCCCCATCGTCTTGTCTTAGAATGCTACCCCTAAGAAGTCCTCGTCCTCAAGCTCGTCGACGGTCCGCTTGCTGTCCATCGTCATCATGCAGGACATGACAACAGAAATGGGGTGCCTCGATCCGTGGCTGGAGGACGGCAACATCATCCTCACCGTCCGAGGTCCGAGGGAAACACTTCCGTGTCCACCGTAGCGTCTTGTCCTTTTACTCTGAAGTCTTCAGGGACATGTTCGCTGTCTCGCATCCTTGCGACGACGAGAAAGAGATGATGGACGGATGTCCTGTTGTACGCCTCCAAGATGCAGTCGCCGATGTTGAAACAATGCTCAAAGCTCTCAATGACAGGAGGTAAAGGCTCGTGTGTTATTCTTGCCGAGTGACACTAACCAAGCTCATGACAGCTACATTTTCTTCCCAGAAACCCCCATGCCAATTTCCGTCCTGTCTGCATTCCTGCGTATGGGTAAAAAGTACGTCATACGACAGCTATTCAAGGAGGCAGAAAGAAGGCTTTCATTCGGTACATCCCCACTGGCACAGTTGTCCACGATATCGGCTGCGGGAAACGTGATCTTATTCCCTCGGCTCAGTGGTGCTGACCCGTTCAATTTCATGGTCATGAATCTCGCGAGCGAAGTTGGGCTTCTCTCAATAACTGTCATCGCAGTATTCTATTGCTGCGTTGTATGCCCTGCGTCGTCCATTGTCGACGGTTACGAATATAACGGTGTTTGGTATGATCTGTCGGCTGTCAATAAACGGTACTGTTTCCTCGTTCAACGCTATCTTGCGGAGGTCGAGAGACAGCTATTTCAGTGTCTCGCCTTCCCAGCACACAACTGCGAATACGGATCATCCTTTCAGAGTCCTTGCTACTCGGGGTTACTTTCCAACCTCCGTTCTATTCAATGTCTCAAATGTCCCTTTACGCTATGGATGAATACCTGGGACCACGGTCTCTGTATATCATGCAGGGCTGAGCTAAGGAGAAAGTATGAAGAGGCAAGGACGAGGTTGTGGAAGAATCTACCTGTCGACTTGGGCCTTGGCCATTGGGAAAGCCTCGACAAGGATACAGAGATGATCTAGGGTATGGAGCCTCGGCCCTCAGGTAGGCGGCCCGAACTGTGGGAAATTCTTGGCTTATCATCTGTTGTTGGTTCATCGTGTTGCACTCCCATACTTATGTAGCTTGATCCTGTGGTTTGTGAGCACGAAAGAAATATCACGAAGAGTTTGGTCATGATGGTGTTTGTTGTTTGGTCGCCGTCCAGGTGGCAGCTACTTATCTCGAGAAATTTACAGGGTGACAGACCATGACCAGTGAAGGAACCCCTGTAGCCCAGAAAACGGAATCAAATCGTCTCGATCCATGGCTTGAGGACGGCAACATCATACTCGCCGTCCAAGGAAAATATTTTCGCGTCCATCGTAGCATCCTGAGCTCCTATTCTGCAGTCTTCAAGGATATGTTTGATTGTACCAAACACGGTGAAAGCGAAGGAGGGAGATCCGAGGAGCTCATCGAACAATGTCCCGTCATACATCTCCACGACGTGGTCACCGAGGTTCAGATTATGCTCAAAGCCATGTATGACAGAAGGTAAGAAATGCGACCCGACGCGAGCGTCTCACCCACGATATGTCACTAACGAAAAGACATTTGCGATAGCTACCCCCTCCATGCTACGAAAAAGCACCGCTTTCCATCGTCTCCGCCTTCTTGCACATGGGGGAAAAGTACGACATTGAACGGTTCATAGACGAGGCGAAAGCAAGATTGCGCTGCCCCTTTGAATCGACGTTGAGCGCCGCAGCCGAAATGACATTGTCCAACACTGGGACGTTCACCCTGTTCCCAGGCATCACCGGCGGTGATCCGTACAACTTTTTGGTGATGAATCTCCTGCGCAAAATGGGCCTCAAATCGGCTCTCCCGTTGGGGATGTACAATGTGTCATTGCTTGCCCTTGGATCGCCGTCATCGATGGCTACGACTTCCAGGGCTCCCTTTGTATGCTATCTCAGGCCAACTTCCAGTCGTGGGCCCTCATAAGAAACATCCTCGGACAATTCCGAATCCGACTGGCACAAAGTCTGCGCGTATCCCCCAACTGCGTCGTCCCGAATTGCCCATGCCACGTAAATCAGATCTTGTCGGACGACGTCATCATTGGACAGCCCTTTGGTCCTTGGCGGTACAAGTGGGACAAGTCGCTTTGCAATGCGTGTAGGTCGGATGTGAACGCGTGCCGGAACGCGGAGATCCAAAAGGCATGGAACCAGATACCGACGGCGTTTGGTTTTGATTCTTGGATGGATGTAGCAAAGAGCAGCGACGACTTTCCTTCGCGGATGTATTGACTCGATGCTGGCACATGTATTTGTCTCTGGTGACCGTTACGAACTCGCATTGCGTCTTACTCAGATAGGGACCAAGCTCCCCTAACTTACTTCACCATGCCTACACCAGCTCCCGTAACTCAGGTAACAGTGAATCGCGTTGACCCATGGAAAGATGACGGAAACATCGTCCTCACTGCCGGAGGAGAATACTTTCGCGTTCATCGTAGCGTCTTGAGTGCCAATTCCCAGGTCTTCAAAGACATGTTTGATTGCCCGCATCCCAGTGACGTAGAGAAAGAGTTTATCGAACTCTGTCCCGTCATACACCTCTACGACGCGGCTAGAGACGTTCAGATCATGCTGAAAGCCATGTACGACAGAAGGTCCGTTGTACGTCCCTACACTGACACACGTCATTGACGGTCCCCTGCGCGTCGCAGCTATCCCAATCTATACTATGAGAAAATGCCCGTTTCCGTCGTGTCTGCATTCCTGCACCTAGGAGAAAAGTACGTGATCCCAGCGTTTGTCAAGGAAGCAAAAGCAAAGCTGTGCTGTAAAATGGTACCCACGTCCATCGCCAGCGCCGCCTTTGCGACGCCACCCCTGGCCACGAAGCTATTCCCGGGAATCTGTGACGGCGATCCACACAACTTCCAGGTCCTAAACCTTTTGCAGGAAATGGACCTGAAAGCGCCTCTCCCCCTTGCAATGTATCAATGCTTCGCTACCTGTCCCTTGGAAATCATCGCCGATGGTTACCAGTTCATGGGTTCAACGTGTTCATTGTCCCTCGCCAATCTGCGGTCATCTATCCGGATGAAAGATGTGCTCGAAAATTATCGGGTACGGCTGGCAAAAACATTGCGCAGGTCGTCCAACTGCATGGTATCGGGTTGCACACATAATTTACATCGGCTATGGTCGGAAGACATCAACGTTGTACCGCCATTCTGTTACTGGCGGTCTCAGTGGGACGGAATGTTTTGCCAGAGTTGCGTATCAGCCTTAAAAGCGAAGCGAGACGCAGAAATGGACAGGGCATGGAATCAAATACCTCCAGCCTTTGGTTTCGGTTCTTGGGCAGAAGTGGAGAAGAGCGGTGACTTTCCCCCGTTGAAGATTCATTTAGGTTAAAAGGTTACTTGCCTCCTTCAGAACATCTTGAATGGTCGAGTAGTAGTTGGGTCAACGAAGGGATAGAACTCAAGCCAGAGATCAAGTTGAGTTTTGGTTGGTCTTGTTTTCGCGACATACATAGACATGCGCGATGCATGGAAAAGATCATGACGGAGCTGAGTACATGAATGCAAAGGAAAATATCCACCGAGCGTCCCTTTACTCTGCGTCGACGACAGTTGTTTGGAGGCCCTGATGGTAGAGATTAAGAAACAAAATTGCATAGGTAAGGGAAGAGAAGCCTACCTTGAAAGAGGTGACCTCAACATGGCTAGCATACGTATAGAGCTTCTCTTTTGCGTTCTCCTCGTCGTTACGTTTGCCTGGAAGATGCGTAAGGCGAACAAACAGGGACTACACAGTAGACACTCACGCTCCAACTTGACGCGTATCCGGTGCGGAATAGTTTTGATGCCTTGTGCCCACAGTGCCTGGTTAAGCTTGGGGTCGATCCGAACGTCCTTGGTGCCCATTGATTTCCTAGCGAACTCGGCCACGGATTTGACGGCCCATGGGGCGCGCTTTTTGAATGAGCGACCATGCACGCGCTTGTGCAAGTGGATCGTATACTCGCGCGTCACGACGTCTTGAAGGGCAGAGCGCTTGCCGGTCTGGACGAAGTGGGATCACGGTCAGTGCAATGGATCGTTCTACATATCATAGACGAACTTTGCCGCCTTTTGTTCGGGCCTGTGGAACATGTGAGAATGAGAACAAACGAGGCCGAGTTACATACCATGTCTTGAAGATGTTGATGTCGGTTGAGCGGATAATTAGATAGACTGCGATGTCTAGTCCTCGCTTTGTTCGTGCTGGCGGTGGTAAAGAATAAGGTTTGTGGCTGGAAAGCTACGATACAGTTTCTCGGCAATTACCGATGCTCACTTCCTTTAGAAAGTGGACCTGAGTGATCGAGTGGTCAAAGGGGTCTCGCTGGTTTGTCCCTTGCTGAATATTAGGTTCTTTGATTCTCACTCATCTCTATAGAGAGTCATGCACACCGATTAGGTGCACATGCCACGAGTAAGATGACTAGTGGTTCTCCTCAACAGAGCAGGAGGTTCTTTGTTCATCGACTATCGTAAAGGAGGGAGAGTTGGCAGGAAACCTCGTTACCCACTTGGTTGTTGCCCTGTGAGGTTGCACCTTTCATCAAGTCATCCGTCTTTGTTTTACTGGTGTCTCTTCTACTTTTGCCACTCAAGTGCGCTCCCATCATTGTTTGTCTCCAGGCTGTCACCGACGACCTGTCTTTTGAGACTGCGCTACCCTCTGCTTCACCAGCGCAAACATTGGAACTTGCGGCTAACCTGCTCGTGCAAAGACCAAGCAATCACCAATAGATTTACTCAATACTAATCCTTCCTTAATGAGTTGCCTTCGAGCGCCAACGACTAGCAGCATCTGCGTCCACTCGCGTAGTCGCGCAGCCCTTTAAGTACGCTATACCAGTTCAAGTACGAAACCCATGGGTGGAACCCACCATGGGTACACCCGTGGGTTGGATTTTGCAAACCCATGGAAAAAACCATACCCACGTCGTGGGTGTGGGTGTGGGTTGGACCTTGGACATCCATCTTCCGAGCGCGAAGATCATCCCTTGTACTTCGATCTCATGCAATTCACCTTTTGGGGAATGAGAACCACTTGGACGTTCTTGTTAGAACGATTATGATCGATTCGTCTTTGTAGCGAATACGATCCGACGAAACACCCGACGCTATCGCGAGCTCGTGTCCGTTCCAACGCCGCGGCGCTTGGCGCGATAGCGAGTGACGTGTTAAGGTTAGAACGAACGTTGTCTGTAGTCGGCTATCAGCTGTCCTGTAATCTGCGACTCCGAGCTGAAAGTCTTTCTCTCTTGTGACTTGCTCTTTCTTTTCCCCTCCGCCGGACCCGTAAATCGTCTGTTCGCCTGGGCGTTGCGGGACACAGCCAACCAGGGAAGTTGAAAATTTGAGCCGAATCCCGATCACTTGTTCTCCTTTGCTTTATGGTGGGCGACTCGATGAATGGCAAGACATTTTGGGTGCAGCTGAGACGAGTACCGACGCCCCTGGCACTCCTAGTGGGATTGTTACTCGGGTTGCTCATTGGCCGCTCATTGCCCTCCAGCGTACGTTCCCAGCTTGACGTGATGTCTATTCAGCTACCTGACCTTCAACCAGTTTCTCCCTCCGTCTTGGGCAGTCAGACCTGTATACGTTTCCGCACGCAAACAACTCACGCTACCAACCATCGATCAACGTCGTCGGGTGCTTGAACTTCTCTCCACACTCTCACCTCACCACACTTCAGAATGCACCCGCAGCTCCCAACCTCTATACATACAGCAAGTTCGAGAGCGCTACGAGTCACTTGTAGGGTCCAGACCTACGTCGCAAGCGTCCTGGTTGTCGTCCCTCGACTTGGGTGACTTTGGTGACTTTGGTAGCTTCGGTAACTCCCAACACGTCCATCTAGCCCCAACAAAAGAACACAAGTACTTCTTCGCCATCAACCTGTATAATTCGTTCGAGATCATCCCAGATCTATTCGCAACACTCTTTCGGGTCTCGGCGATACTAGGATACCATAATGTGTATGTCTCCATATATGAAAATGGGTCGTCAGACCAGACCAAGGCGCTCCTCCGCATCTTCGACGCGCTCACCAAGAGCGTTGGGTTGAGGGTGACGATTCGGACGTCGACCAGGACGAGGGGCGCATTCAATCATCGCATCGAATACCTTGCAGAGGTTCGCAACCAAGCATTCAACCCACTATACGAACTCAGAGACTCGCACAATGAATATTTTGATACCATTGTCTTCATGAACGATATCCTACCCTGTGTGGACGACATACTCGAACTTATCTGGCAAAGCAGGAGACACAATGCGGGTATCACTTGCGCTGCAGATTACATGTATCATCAAGAACTCGTGCGTTTCTCGATCGTTTCTCTGTCGTGCTGTCTGATTGAGGTGATACCTAGAATTCGCCAGTCTTCTATGACAATTGGGTGTCCCGTGATATCAACGGTACAGCGCTAGAAAATGCACCCTTCGAGGCCATCTTCCATGATCCACACTCCTCTGAGCGTTTCCAGTTGCACCTCCCCGTACAGGTGCAGGCATGCTGGAATGGTGTTGCAGTGCTGGATCCTGCACCATTCTATACCCCACCATATGTCCGCTTCCGTATGGCGAAAATTGGGGAGAGCGAGTGCTCGGCGTCCGAGTGCAGTCTCATCTGTAATGACTACTGGGAGGCCGGTTACGGCCGAATACTCATGGTGCCCAGAGTGAAGTTGGCATATGACAAGGTACACACGGAGATTTCAAACTGCAATGGTTAGGATTACTCATCGAGTTCTGGACGTACAGAAAGTGTTTGACATTATACATCCTCAAAGACGAAATCTGAGTGCCATACGGGGATACGTCCGCCTCGGGGGTCTCCCTGATAACCCACGTACAGATCCTCAAGATCGTTCGTGGTTCGGGCCCCACGACAGGCTTTTCACTCCGGAGGAAAGCCAGGACATAGAGTTTGTGCCGGGACCGTCGCACGGTGAGTATGCCCACCTGTCCATGCACCGCTTAAAGACTGACTGCGCTTCAAGTATGGTGCTGGGGCTGGGATGGGGCGGGTGATATCGATGGCCCCGACATGGATCCTATATGGGAGGCGATGCCCAACCGCTCGCAGAGGGCGGGGGCGGTGATGGTGAAGCATGAAAGGATGATGGATGGACTATGAGTGATCGTGGTTGGAGGAGGCTTTGCTTAGATCTCTGTCTTTGTCTAATTGTTCGAATCTATGGGCTATGTTCTTGGATACTCATACCAAATGTTCATGTTAATTTGGAACAACAAAAACGCCGGGCTTTTGGCACAGTTGGTAGCGCGCATGCTTCGCAAGGATGACTGCATGAGGTCGTGGGTTCGACTCCCACAGAGTCCATACATTTTGTCTGTTTTTTGGCTCAGGTGGAGCGTATGTTATGTATAATCTTTGCCGATCGGTTCGTCGTCAGCTTTTTTTTTTTGATTCCGAAAGGTGGGGCGGAAGTTAATGGAAGTGGAGCCACGTCAGAAAGAGTTCGACAGAGGGCCGGCCTTGATCGTCGCCGAGGCCGCGTTTGAGCCGATAGAAGGTTTTATCTCGACTAACTTCGCAACCAACACACGAGGTGTTTCGCCTTCGCATTCGATATCGGTACCCGCGTGGCACATGCAACGACGACGTTCACGCTTGGCCAGAGGACTCGCCCGCTGTAGTATTTCCATTCCGTCGCAGCACCGCCTCACCACAATGGACGTTGAACCGATACGTTCACGATGGCACCGACGCACTTTTGGCGTGCCCAATCGAATATGGCTCATCTTATTCGGCTTGGTGTCCCTCGTGGTCATATCCCGCCAAATTATCCCATATCACCGCCAACCACACCAAATCAACACTGCTGGACTGGTACCGATAAACTACTTTCACTCAGCCAGCTATTTCACGGGCAACGCTTCGGAAAAGGATACCTCGAGCAACCCATTCCCTTTTTGCCCCGTATTTGGGCCTGGGGATGACATTGCGGAAAAGTACAGCGCGACGACGCTCGCTCAGAGCCGCTTACACCTCGGGAGCGGAGGGCGGGTGCACCGGGTGATCCACAAGGCATTGCTGGGGCAGCCGATTACGATGAGCGTACTGGGTGGTTCTGGTGAGTCTTGCACAGCATCGCCTTTGTGGTCGTCGAAACTGACTTGTCTGGCTAGTGTCGGCATGTCATGGTGCTGGTGATGACCCATTATCCCCCGAGTGTTATCCCTCCCTCTTTTTCCAGTGGTGGTTGTCCGTATTTCCACACCCTGCTTCAGAGCTCACCAATGGGGCTATGCGTCGGACGGATTCGGGATACTTTGGTTTTTGCAGTGCACATCATGTACCTGAGAGCACTGACCTTGTGATAGTCGAGTTTGACGTGGATGATCCAGCGTAAGTGACACGTGGCACTTGCGATCATGCGCGCGTTTCTTACCCGTCTTTCCTCAGCGACCAGAAGAACTTGGAGTACTTTGAACTTCTCGTTCGCTCGTTGCTCGATAGACCCGAACAACCCGCTGTCGTCATCCTCGGCCACTTTAGCTCGCAAACCCATGAGCTATATGGTTTTGCTGGACCAGACCATTGGCACAACATCGTTGCGCAATTCTATGACGTTCCCCATATCAGGTATGTTCCTTTGCCGCAGGTTTGGCAAACTCCATAGTTACGTTTTAATAGCATAAAACCCATTTTATACCCTACGTACATGGCCGACCCCGACCTTATCAAGCCGTACTATGCCGACCTTGTCCTCGCAAATCCAGATGGCCACGTCCTCCTCGCAGACGTACTCACGTCTTACTTCCAATCTCAAGTTTGCGCTGCATGGGCAACAGCTGGTGGCCATTCCTATGAGACGGCTCCCCTTGCGCTCTCTCCAGGTCACAATGGAGATACCCATCTTTTTGGTGGTGTAGGTGCCCGGGTAGGTGGAGCACCCCCTGATCCGCCCAAGGCCGCCGAGAACGCTGTCCCGGAAAAGAAGCCTGCACAAGCCCCCGCTGCTGATACCCAACCTGTCCCTCTCTACCCCGAACTACGCATCCCACCTACCCGTATCAACACACGACCAGGGGACCCTCTTCCGTTTGAGGAGCCCGCGCCGTACTGCGCCTCTGCCAACGATCTGGTGAACCCCGTACCGGCGTCGTTGTTCCACGGCTCAGGATGGCACGTGCGCCATCCTGAGCAGGGTACCTCGCCCTTGTTGACTGCCGAATATTATTGGCATAGTTGGATGCCTCTCAGTATATTGCGTGTGCCGGTCAAGATTGGTGCGGGCGACGTGGGTATATATTACCTGAAGGAACCGATCGAGGAGATTGGAGAGGGAAGCCAGTTGCAGTGTTGGGTGGACGATAACGTGAGAGGGGCTGTGATTATCGAGAATGCGGGGAATATCGTCCAGCCTGAGCTCACGTACGTGTCTTTTTCGTTTTTTTTTGCCGTGCGTGCTTACATTGTGGTGCTTTGGTAGGCTCGAAATCATTGATCGTTTTGTGACGCGGGGAAGTCACTTTGTAGACTGTCAGCTGTTGGGCGAGGAAGGACAGGCGGTTCCTTCGTTCAAAATCGTCGGCATCTTTTCGACGTGACGAGGCGTACGATTTGGAATATGCTCTCTCTGGATCTCAAGCTCATGGACAAAACTCGTACCTCAATTAGACGTTTGATAGCTTTTATTATTTAATTTTCTTGGATATAGTCTTTCGAGGTTAGGGTCTGATGGCGTGGGAATTATGACGTCAAAAATCCTGTGCTGCCCTGCCCTGCAAGCTGCGGGGAGACGCAGGTCACCTCTTCATCTGTTTCACCATCGTTGCTGGTCACATTTTCTTGTTTTTCCTTACTTGCAGTAGTTGAACGATGTCCTTCAAGAGAGCTCCGCCAACCGGTGAGTGCTGCAAAGTGAAAGTGCTGCTCCATGGTCTGACTATAATTGGTCCGTGGTAGACGCACCACCTGCGTATCGCTATGTTTCGCGGGTCTACGGGAGGAGTCTGAGGCCCGTCGTCATTGCACGTACGTCTCGCCGTCTGTGTTTACGAGGATACGCTCATCGTCCACTATAGTATCCGTTATCACGGCCCTGTGGGCTCTAGCATGGTAAGCATATGTCATTTGTACCCACCCGAACGGAACCAAACGCTCAACATTGTAATTTCATTTCAGGACCGTACGTGTTGCACTCGACGTTTTGGATCGTCTCCGTCTTGACCAAAGATTTATCTCTAGGTGTCATCTTTCAAGGCACTGAAGCTGGCCGACAGTGGTAAGGTTACGCATTGAACCCACGTGCTTGTTCTGACACACATGTTTGTTTCAGATGACTTGCCAAAGCTTGCCCCGTTGGCGATTGCGCAGGGAGTGATATATGCAGTCGCATGTGGATTCCAAACGTTTGGAATTGTGGCTGCGGTACTGGTAGGTTCCAGCACGACTTATCAGGGACGTCGTGTCTTGACTTGGCGGTCTAGCAACGATTTACCCTGGTCAAGATATTTGCATTCCTATGTGCAATGAGTACGCTGCTGGTGACTGGAGTCGGAATCATGAGGGTCGTCACCCACTTTGTATTCAAGGCATGTCGGCCCTCGTCGATATATCGTGGTCGCTCACCATCACGGTAGTCTGATTTGCTCACAGAGTGCGCAATTCTTGCACAAACTGGATCCATTAACTCGGTCGGTGTCTGAGGCTACTTGTATTTGCTGTGGCTGATACCCTCTTTACCAGGTATTTGGGATTTGGGGTTCAAATCCGTCGACTAGTCTCAACGCAACCCAAGCTGCGCAATGTAAGTCTCTGATATGTACTTTTCCCTGCCAAGAATGTAACACATGCTAGACTGTAACGATGAGTGGGGCCACGATTCCTGGGTGGAGATCATAGCCGTTATTCTCGGGATCCGTAAGTAGTGTTTCATTTGACATGCACCGTGTTCTCATCATCCTCGGACCAGTCCTTGGATTGTTATTCACTTCCATCGCGTTCGCGTATTACCGACAAGCGCTTGACCCCACCAGCCCCGCCAACGCGTCTCGCTTACCATCCGACTCAGCACGCCAGGATGGCTATCCCACTCAGTACAATCCACCGTATGATGGGACTTCTTACGCCCCAGTCTACGCACCACCACCTGGCCCTCCTCCCACCGATAGCAAGCCACCAGATTACAAGCGCGGGTCATATCTCTCGATTGGGGTGGACAAGGATACAAAGGCGAGCGATCCGTTTTCTGACTTTGATGTCCCGAGCGTACCGATGCCCACCCATTGGGTAGAGGACCGGGACGGGTCCAGAGTATGAGCCTGATCAGGGATACCTACTTTTTACTCTTTTGCTGGTAACTCGTTCGGGCGATTTTGTAAACATGTATGCAGCTTAATATTTATTCTACGTGAATGAGCGCCTCCTTTGTAATATTACCCCTGCATTTATGGTTAGGTGCCGACGAGGAATGACAGAGTCCCGGACGCTGATGAAGCCCACAGGAGTTGGACAGTATTACAGACGTGTTCATCCAACGTGAAGGAACTATGGATAGATACATGGGCTATAGCAATAACTATATGGAGTCATGTAATGTTCACTAGGTATATCGGATATACGATCACGTCTTTGAGAAATCCTGGCGTGTCGAGCTAAATTTCCTCGTTCTTGTTCTTTGCCGCTTCAGCTTCGCACCCCGACTTGTGCCTCTTCCAATCTGCTTTTTGGCAAGCTGCCCCACAGTAAGAGACCGCTTTGCACCTAAAAACGCGCATAAATTGTAGATAGACATAAGCACCAGTGGACGTTGACATCCACATCCGAACTCACCGAGCACACGCTTTACTCGCCCCTCCCCACCGGAACAACCGATCCTCGACAACAGGATCTCTATTCCCGCGAACCCGGGCCTCCTTGAGCCTCAACAAGGCGCTCGTCTCTGGACACGCGACATACCCACACCCATACCCACACATCGCCAACAGATCCCACCGACCCGATATGGTCAGAATCATCCACCCATGCCGTTTCCGTGTCGCGTCGGGCACGTTGCGATACTTTTTGAGCAACGGTAGCCACTCGTGCGCAGACTGGAATTTTTCGGGTTTTTTGCTCAGACGGCGGTGGAGAAAGTAAAAGATGATTTCGCTGTCTGACAGGTGGCTTGCACGTTCGAATGGTTCGAGACCGTATCGAGAGTAGATTTGGTGCAGGATGTTTACAAAGATCGGGGTTTCCTATGCGAAGACGTCACGTCAGGATGAGATGTGACGCTCAAAATCAACTGGGAGTGGCCAGTACGTTCTTGGGCCAAGTGGAAGGATACTACTCACCGCAAAGTCGTTTCCCGTGAACTCCAACTTGCGGATCAGGCCGCGCATGATCCCCAGTAGCGACTCGGGGGTTTGATGCGCCCAGGCTTTTACGGGGAGTTTCTCCATGGCTGTCTTGCAGATGCCGTCTTTGAGGGTACTCTCTGCCTTAATTTTTTTTCTCGCATGTTATCATGATGACGTTTCGGTAAGAACGTTTTGGTTGACTTACCCAGTCCTCGACCAGCGCTGGCAAGCCGCCCGCATGCGAAAACTTGACGAGCACCTTGGGGGTCCAATACACGGGTCGCATCGCGTCCGTCAATGCATCACCCAACGCAAGCCGATACAATGGCGTCGTGCTCATCATGACGAGCCGCTCCATCGCCTTTGCCTGCCGCGCCCTGTCCTTGTCGTCATTGGCCGGGTTGATCAAGAAAGCGACGAGTACGTCGCCAAGGAAAAAGGAAAGTTGGTACGCGGCAAGGTCGCTGCCCGACTTGTCCTCGAGATCAAACGCGCGTTCGCGATCGTCGTCGTCGGCTTCTGGATCAGCCTTGACGGCTTG
>JBBPRQ010000393.1:0-30135 GCA_038093095.1 Boletus insuetus | reverse complement strand
TCGCCCCCACCACCCCCCGCATCTTCAAAACCGTCGTGGCTACCTCAGGTCCAGGACTCCCCGCCAAACACCTCCACGGATGGCAAGTCCGCCAGTACCGGTAGTGCGCCAGGTCTGGTGATCCGCAAGGAGCGGTCCAAGCCATCTCAAGTGACGTCTTCAACGAACTCCGGAAGTGCTTCTGTTCAATCCCCAAGGTCGGTGTCGACGCCCGCTTCCGCCCGCTCACCCACGGGCAGTATCACGTACAGCATCGCTTCACCTTCCCGCAGACCCGTCCGGGACGTCGCTGCGACCGTCCTTGGCTCGCCAACGCCCTCCTCGTCCCGTGTACCACCGCCGAGTCTATCGGAACCCACGCAGTTGGAGAGCAGCGTAGGTTGGAAACGCACGTCCGGATTGATCAACATCCGGGATGAGCTCCTCATGAGCTTGCTCACCAGCGAAGCCGTCGTCGAAAGTCGGGAATGCGAAATACTCAGCGCAGAGGAAGTCGAGGAACTAAAAAAGGTGCCTGCCACCAGATAGCTTCCCACTTATGCTGACACCCCTTTCAAGGAATACCACGTTCTCAAAATTCGGACAACGGCAATGCAAAGGAAGCTCCAGCTCGAAACCAAGATTCGTGACGCTGCTCTGTCATTATCCAGAGTGAACGCAGCGCATAGAAAAGTTTCGAAACAGACAGAGGAACAACTCGAGACGGCTGAACGCAAGGTCGCGACGGCACAAAAGGAACTGTGGCGTGTGTCAGAGCGGACGAGCGAGGTATATCGAAAGTTGCTCGAACACCGCGCCGGTGTACTAGGATACTCTGTGCACAAGATGGAAAAAAAGTTCCTTCCTTCCTCGAACGGTGTATCTGAACCGGACGCTTCGAAGGCCCTTACGCCGAGTCGAAACTCGACCATTAGCTCAGTCACTAGTGCTCCATCTACCCCATCAAAGTTCGACGGCGCCCATTTGTTCGCTGGGCATGCTAATGCACAGATCCCCAAAGCACCTCTTCCCGCATCCGATATTACTACTCTCGAGGCCAACTTACGTGCAGCCACCGAGTCTCTCAACGCAGCGAACAAGAAAAATGCAGAGTTGGCGCGTGAGCTGTCTCATCTTCGTCTGGAGAAGGAAGAGATGGAGACGACGATGAGTATGGAACTCCAGAGTGCTGAGGAGACGGTCGCTGCACTAGAAAACGAACTACCGAGGTTTGAGGAAATCCAAGCACGTTGCGACGAGCTGACCAATGAGCGGGTGCAATGGGAAGAGGATAGGCAAAAGCTGGCGGCACGGGAGCAGGAAGTAGAGATGCTCGAAAGACGACTCGAGGTGTTGGAAGAGAAGACTGGAGAGGCCGCGGTGATGGAGAAGATGCTGGCCACAGTTCAGGAGAAAGCAGACGCGGATGCGCAGAAAAAAGACGAAGAGCTTGCATCCCTCCAAATGGAGTACGAAGGGGCACGTGCAGATTGGCAGGCAGAAAAGGCTGTGATGGATGATGAGCTGGAGCGGCTGAAAAGGGGTGGCGAGGCGCAAGTGGTGTTGGATGGCGCGTTCGAGACTCTTCAGACACTGATGCGGCACCACAACGTCGATCACACATCTAGGGATGCGTCGTTGCAGGGTCTACTGGCGTCAGTTGGAGCCCACCTCGAGAACCTCTCTGCGATCTTGAAAGAACACTGTGATTCACGCGATCAACTGGAGGCTCATTTCCAAGCAGAACTCGAGGCATCACGGCGAGAAACAAACGAAGCAAAGAGGGAGGTTCTTGCCCTGGACGCCCGCGTGAAGGTTACCCTCTTCGACTCATTCACATTCATCTTGGTACTAAAAAATATTTTCAGGAACTGACCTCGCCATCCGTCCATACAGGTCCGCCGATCGAATTCAGAGGCGAGGTTGCTGATGTCGTTGCACTCCTGCAACCCGTGTGGGCTGTTCTGCCCGCCCCTGAACTCCGATCGGTAAAGCTCCACACGCCGCGCCACCTCCGAGGGGCTTCCACTGCGTCCAGCTCCGGCGGTGGCCATTCCAAATCAGGTCTTCCCTCCCTGTCGGATATGGACATCCGTTCCCTTAAGGCGCTCTATGACCCGAAATCGCCCCAGGCAGCCGTCGGCGGTCCTTTCTCTCTGGAAGCCTTTGTCGCGCGCGTTCAGGCCTTGGTGATCGACGACCGCACATTGATCGAACGATTGATTCGATCCGCGCAAGCGCATGATCTACTCAAGAAGAACGCAGAGCGTGCACGAAAACTTGCCGAGGACAGTAATGTTGCGCTCGAAACGTACCAGAAGCAAGTCGCCACCCTCGACGATCAAAACTTTACTTTACAAAATAAACAAGCTGCCTTGTGCGTCATTTTCCTCTTGTTCGTTTTTGGATGGTTCTTGTAACAATATAATATACTTCAGTTTTATCTGTTTACTTTTCCCATTGATCGTGTTTCTGATGGAATGTGGTACAGGATGAACGAGATACAGGAACTGCAAACCGCTCTCGATCGCGCGACATCGGAAAAGAGGGACTTGGAGATGCACGCTGCCGATCAAGCAGAAACATGTCGCCAACTCACCGATGCCAACAACACGCTCAGTGCCAAGACACTCAGTCTCGCGCAGGAGGTAGCGTCAGCCCCCGAGATGGTCCGTAAGCAACTCGAGGCCAGGCTGGACGAATGCCGAAAAGCGCTCCGCGAAGCCCAGGAAGAGATCGAGGCGATGCGCACGTCGGAACAAACGCAGCGGGTTGCGTTGATGGACGAGCTCAACACGATGCAGACCGAGAATGCGAATATGAGAGCGCAGTTGCGCGCGCTCAAGAAATAATTAACGATCGATTCGCCGTCCTTTTTCCCCTGGAGTTGACATACGAGGAGTGTGTGGCTCCTTTTGCCTACAAGGGGAAGAGCAAGGATGAGGGTGCATTGCCCTATGTCCTAGTACGCCCATCGGTGATTGATTGATCTCGAATCATGCACTTCTCTTTATCTAACTTTTGCGGGTCTGCTTCTTGAATGCAGAGATTGGAATGCACATATATATTCCGTCTTCATTTCTTTCTCTTATGTTTCTCGCTTCCTCGTCCTCCTTCATTCTCACCACTTTTGTCTTTCCACAGCCTATCATAACAGGGATTTTCTTTCTTTTTCTCTAGATACATACCCACTTGATCCGATTGATCACTCTAGGAAAAGATGTCTTGGTTGGATGTCCTGCTGCTGTGATCCCATCGTTTTCTTGTGTCATCCGCATGTCCAGTGTATCCACCCACCTTTCTGCGCTGCAAATGTATCCTCACGCACTCACTATCCAATTCGCTAATCAGAGGATCTGAGTCTCCATCAATAATAAGAAAATCTAAAAAGGCAAAAATACACGCGTGTGTAATGATGGTTCGCCTCGTCTAACAAGTTACAATCTCTTCTCCTGCATCTAATTTCTAGCCAGTTTACACAAACCCCGTACAACGTCCAGCGTATCGCTCTAATTTTTCCCAACTTACACCAGCAGCCATATCGTCCAAAGAAGAGAAAGAATAGGAGCAGGTTATGCGCACCTCCTGCACATGCCCCGCGGAGATGTGTCCCTGGCGAGCCGCTGATCGCGGATCACATCACCAGAAAACACCACAGCGACCACCACTTGACTTTGTCAGAAGGTACTTGTGTGGCATGTGGCATGTGGCACAGTGGGGAGATAGGAAATGGAGATCTCGTGTGATGGGTTGGATCAGGATCAGGGATGATGATGGACTCGGAATTCCGGCGTGGACGGGTTCGTACACGCTGGGAAGCCCTTGCTCTCAAACCCATACTAGTATCGTCGTTGGTTGCCCGGCGGATCTGATGTGTACAACACGTGAAAAGGGACGGAATAAAGTGGGGCAGGTGAGCAAGGGGAAGAGAGATCTGGTACGTGAGCGTGGGGGCGATGGGCCAAAGAGGCGAAGGTGGATGATGAAGGGGGGGACGACGCCAAGAGGGCGTTGTCTGCACGCTCATATCCCTATGTTCGTGGGCTTCATGATCATGAGGGCTGTTTTGTTGTGCCGGCCTCCGTGAGGCGATCGGGGGCAAGGGGTACATATATGGGCATGAGATGGGAGGGAATTACGTCTCTGAAAGCATTGTCGGTGCTATCATGGTGATCGGCCTCAGCAGTGGGTTTGGCACGTCACGTGGACCAGGATTGCAAGTCGGCAGGGGTTTTTGTTTCCAAGATTGGATGGCTGAGACGTGTGGTGGTAAAGGTTTCCGCGGATATCGGGCTCCTTGACTCGGACGAAGCTTTCGGCCCTGGGGCGTAGATAGGATGGAAGGAGGGGAGCGTGTCTTCAAGGTTCAAAACCATATCGCACTGCCGTAAACAAATGAATGGATGTACTTGGTGTTCCCTTCAATCTTGGGGTGCGTGATGCGATAACGCACGAGACGAATGGCGACGAAAGTTGGCTAGGTGGTTTATTAAAAACCATGTTTAACGGTTTGTACTTTTTGTCGTTCAGTCCTAGGTCCTGGGTCCCGGGTAGATAAGCAATGAGGTGATACGTACCTTCAGGCAGTAGGCTTCCATTCCTTATCCGTGAAAGGAAAAATATAATAAAAAGTGAGCCGACTAACGCTAAATGTGCGCATTGATTGGGCCCCTAGGAGATGAGTGAGCCATCACTGCCTTGGACCTTGGTGGAAGGAAGTGTTCAAGTTATTTGAACCGATACGTGTTGGACACTCACGATTTGTTTGTCATGGTCAACTCCTTCAGGATCGTCAACCCAACCAAGCCCTCGTTGTCTAATGGTTATGACGTCAGACTTCTAAAATAGATCATATCTGGAGGTTGTGGGTTCGAGTCCCACCGGGGGCTTTACTTTTGTTTCCTTTTTGAGTAGTCACATTGACCATAACAACAAGTGGGCATGGCGACATGGTACTGTTTAACAGATTTTTTTTTTCTTGTAGAGTCGTCAGTGACGATTGACGATCAATGAGTCACTCGCGTTGTATAAGAGTGGAGGATCGGATATCACTGTATCCTGGACCCTGTGGGGCATTCCACGCGGCCAGTCTCATGCCGACGGGTTTGCATTGTTCATACTACGCCTTACCAATCATCGGTCCAAGCGGCACATTTATTTGGACATACCGGTTTAATCAATAATTTTGTATGATGCATAGCCCGCTCTTGAATTACCATGTGACACGTAAAGTATCCACCCCTTTCCCCTTGATCAATATTGCCCGGATGGTGGGCGGGGGTGATAATCAACTTCTGGACGAGTGAATTTTGATCCTTATGGTTGACCCGACAATGGAAGACTTGAGCCTGAAACCAGAGCTGAATTCACGTACATAATAATCTGTGCCAATAGAGCCTGTTTTCCGCATCTCCCTCACCTCTAAGGGAATTCTCGCATGTGGAGGACAGTGAACCCATCAAGGTCGACCACCGCACGACCATCTATGGGGCGGCGGCGGCGCATTTGTTTGTTGCCGGTCGGAAGTCCGAGACCGATTGGGACCGTTGCTGTGCTTGTTCAATAGTGTGCCGTCAGCGAATCACTACATATGGTGGGTATATTGTTGTTTCACTAGGATGGGAATGAAGGCTAATTTGGCGGCTGCGCCGCTCTAAGACCCAAGGGCGGCCCGGGCGCTGTAGTGAATTTTTGGGAGGTGGCACGGTGTGGGTTGGCCATGGAGCATGCTGTGGCGAGCAAGGCCAGGTGTAACGTCATTGGAGGCATACCTATTTCCCGGGTTGTTCGGAGTGGTGTTTTCCAACCGCTCAGGAGGATATGCGGATTTTTTTACGCAGAAATGATGGTGGTTATTCACCGTGCCAAATCAGAAAGGGGGTGGTTCGCTGAGTGGGAAATTGCCCGCATTGCAACCACATTTTGGATTACTTACAAGTTATGGCGAGACTGCGAGTTTTACCTCGTGTTGGTGGGCTGTTGGGTTGTTGTCCAGGAACGAGATCGAGCGGGGCGCTGGCCAGACGCGCGGAAGCAATGACACATTCGAATCCGCGAACGTCTGAGATTGTTTTCCCACGGTGAAGTGCAGGTGCGACACGATAACTCGGTGCCCAAATTCAATGCCCGCTCCCACACATCCACGCAAGGGACGACTGTAAACCTTTCCAGCTCTTCTTGTCTACTTTCCACCATCTCCTCAATGGATCCCTCCCCGCAGCCTCGCGGCACCCCTTCCCGCAGAGGTCGGTCCCCCCGCACGCCTGCTCACGGCGCTTCCCGCGCCTCGGACGCCCTCCCAACCGATTTTCAAAACAAACCCCCAAATACCTTCACCTCTTGTCTCTCAATCCCCGTAGAAGGTGTTCTCCCAATCATGTCCAAGGAGGATCCTCCTTCCGCGACCCTCTCCCGCTTGTCCGACCATTCCGCTACCTCATCCAAGCGGGCCCCTCGCAAATCAAAGACACACGCCCTCGCAGCCCTCCATTACCATGCTTCCTCGCACGATAACGACGATGCCGCTTCACAGGACATATCTGACGATTTTTCTGGTGATCCCACCCCAATCTCAGTTTCGCCCTCTCTCGACCTTTCTTCCGTCAAGACCTCGAGTCCTAGGAATCACCCACCACGAACATCTCCCCGTCCATTTGGTTTAGAGGATTGCCCCGTTTTCTACCCTAGTTCAGACGAGTTCAAGGACCCTATGGCCTACATTCGTTCGATCAGCGAAAAGGCTCGCAGCTATGGAATTTGCAAAGTAGTCCCTCCAGTCGGCTGGAAAATACCCTTTGTCACCGATACAGAGGTTTGTGTCATTCTGCCGCGTTTTTCTCGTTTTTTCATCCGCCTCATTCTTACATTCATTCATTTCCGCCAGACCTTTCGCTTCAAGACTCGATTGCAGCGCCTCAACTCCATCGAGGCTTCATCTCGTGCAAAGGTTAATTTTCTGGAGCAGCTTTACCGCTTCCACAAACAGCAAGGCAATCCACGTGTCTCCGTGCCCACGATCAATCACAAGTCCCTCGATCTGTGGCTTCTCCGCAAAGAGGTTCACCATCTGGGTGGCTATGATGCGGTATGCATCCTGCCACAACATACCTTTTTTTCCGCCGCTAACTCGCACGACAGGTCACAAAGAATCGCAAGTGGGGCGACCTTGGTGTTCTCCTCGGTTACAGGGGTATACCCGGTTTATCCACCCAAATCAAGAATTCATACACGCGAATCATCCTGCCATACGAGCATTTTTGCGACCGAGTAAGAAATTCACCCACGCTGTCGACTTCCCCAGGCGGAACTCGTGATCCTCATCTCAAAACTCACACAAATATTCAAACGGCGCGGACCCGTAATGGACAGCAGCGTGATGCCACATCACCGCCTTCTAGTCCTTTAACTTCTTCCTCGAGTGCCCTGTCTGACATTCCAGATGACGGTGATTACAAGGAGCGGAATGGTTCCCGCGCAGAAGGTACGAGTTCAAGACGGCACGCAAAGTCAGCTTCCCACGATCAAAACTCTCGTGCGTTCTAAATTCTTTCTGCCGTACAGCTCACCGAGTTGGGTCGGAGTAGCCACACGGAAGCGACGCAATGTTGCTGGCCGAATGTCGCCTATGTCACAGCCAGATGATGGTGCAAAATTAACCCAGGAGGTAGGCATGGAGGTAAAACGTGTCGATTCGCCTTCTGACACCGATGATAGCAGTCTTGTGAGGTTTGTCAGAAGAAAAATCATGAGGAAGAGATGCTTCTGTGTGATGGATGTGACTGTGGTATGGCGAATCTGTGTTGTTATGTCTCTCGATTGTGTCTCACTTTTTAAAGGCTTTCACATGTTTTGCTTGGATCCGCCGTTAATCTCGATCCCGAAGGACCAATGGTTCTGCCACACGTGCTTGTTCGAGACTGGTGGTGATTTTGGTTTCGATGAGGGGGAAGAGCATTGTCTTTCCAGCTTTCAAGCAAGGGATCTCGAGTTTCGCCGTAGGTGGTGGGCGTCTCATCCTCCTGTCAACAAAACACCGCCAGATCTCAATGATCCCACCGTTAATTATGTCGGTAACACTCTGGTGACCGAGAGTGATGTGGAGAACGAGTTTTGGCGACTTGTTCAGTCTCCGAACGATACGGTTGAGATCGAATATGGTGCTGATGTCCACTCGACTACCCATGGCAGGTATGTTGTAGCTGATCTTTTTTTGCAATTTTCCACCGTTAAACATATTTGTTATTCCTGCGATAGTGCTATGCCTACCATGGAGACCCATCCTCTTGATCCTGCCTCAAAGGATCCTTGGAATTTGAACAACATTCCTATTCTGGCGGATTCCCTTTTGCGATTCATCAAATCAGACATCTCGGGTATGACCGTGCCATGGACCTATGTAGGAATGGTGTTTTCCACTTTCTGCTGGCACAACGAGGTAAGTTCTCGCCACCCCCTGTCATAAAAGCCGCAGTCGTCATGGCTCGCGTAGGATCATTATACGTACAGCATTAACTTCCGTGGGTATCGCGTGTTTGTTTCATTTCAAAGGTGACATGATTGACCATATTCATATAGAACATTGGGGGGAGACAAAGACCTGGTACGGCATCCCAGGAGAAGATGCAGATAAATTCGAAGCCGCGATCAAGAGCGAGGCGCCAGATCTGTTCGAAGCACAGCCAGATCTCCTTTTTCAGCTTGTAACATTGATGAATCCGAAGCGCCTCACTGATGCTGGCGTCCGCGTGTATGCATGCAACCAACGTGCAGGTGAATTTGTCATTACTTTCCCGAAGGCGTACCATGCAGGGTTTAATCATGGAGTACGTTTTACACGCGATTGATCGATCATACGGTATTGATTTTGTGCGGCTTTAGCTTAACTTCAACGAGGCCGTCAACTTCGCGCTTCCTGATTGGTTACCTTACGGCCGCGACTGTGTGCAGCGTTACAGGGAGCACAGAAAGTTACCCGTGTTCTCTCACGACGAGCTTTTGGTCACCATCACGCAACAGTCGACGTCCATTAAGACGGCGTTGTGGTGAGTCATCATTTCTGCGCGCGTGTTCTGTTATTTCCCGCTAAATATGACCTACAGGCTGGAGCCAAGCCTGCGGGAAATGACTGAACGCGAACTCGGATCACGCCAAGTCGCTCGGACCATTGGTATGGTGGAACGGCTCGAAGAAGAGGATCGGCCCGAAGACCAGTACCAGTGCGTCTACTGCAAAGTCTTTTGCTATCTCTCGCAAGTCAATTGTCACTGCAAGAGCGAGGTAGTTTGCATCGAGCATGCGATGCATTTGTGCGATCATCCCATAAACCAGCACGTGTTGAGGCTGCGGCTCTCGGATGCGGACCTACAGGAGATCCTTGCCAAGGTGGCCGACCGGGCAGCTATTCCGGCCACGTGGAAGGCCAAACTTAAGAAAGTTTTGACAGAGAGCGACGTGCCGTCTCTCCGCTCTCTTCGAGCAATTCTAGCCGAGGGCGAACGGATAAGTCACTACCTGCCCGAGTTGGCTCCACTCAGAAAATGCGTCAACCGTGCCAATGAGTGGCTCGACGCTGCCAACACATTCATCATCCGCAAACAAAGTCGCAAGCGTTCCCGCCGTTCACGTGGTCGACCTCCACTTCACGAAGTCAACACCCCCGCATTTGATGACCGGGACCCCGGCGACAGACCGGACCGAAGTCTGGAGGATCTTTACGCTTTGCTGAAAGAAGTACAGATTCTAGGTTTCGATACCCCAGAGATTGGTCAACTGCGTGGGTTGGCGGAAAAGTCGGAGGAAATCCAGCGCGAGGCTGTGGCACTGCTCAAGGATGGAGGCTCTGTAGGCGGTCGCGACACGTTTATCAACGACTGTGAACGATTGCTCATGGATGCCTCTTCCGTCAACGTACACCTCGAAGAGATTTTTGAAGTCGAGAAGATTGTATCCCGTGAACAACTCTTGAAGGAGCTCGAGGAAAAGGCTGACGAAAACACTACGACCTTGGAAGATATCCGTAGCCTCCTCACTCGCGCTCGATCCTGCAATCTCGGCGAGGACAACAAGTTTGTCGAGATACTGCAATCGAGACAACGCGCTGGTGATGATTGGGGAGAAAGGGCGAGGCAAGTCCTCGACCAACCTTACAAGACGGTCGAGGAACTTGATGAATTTTTCGAGATGGATCCCACTGTCCCTGTTGACGTCACGATTTATGACCGACTACTTTCTGCTCGGAATAAGGCCAAGGACTTCGAGAAACAGGCAAAGGCGTGGCTATCACCGGATGGTCAGGGTCCGAAGCCGAAGGTGTCGGAGGTTATGAGGTTCGTGGCTCGCGCCGAGAAGGACTTTAGCATCCCAGCCATTCGAGATCTCAAGCAGACCGCCGAGTTCGCGCTCGACCTCGAGAATCGCTGCGAGGCAATTTTGCGAAATCGCTATCAACACCGGGACGAAACAGACATTTTCGAGATGATGAAGAAGTGGAGGACCTATGCCCGAGAACATCTTTCAATGTTCACGTTGCCCATCTTCGAGAGGTTGGATGCGCAGCTCGCACTGCACGAAAAGTGGTTGGAGGACTTGCCGTGGTATTGTCCCCAGCATGGCTGTGCTCACGGTCAGGGAATCCTTGAAGACGTCATTGAATCTACAAGACCCGAAGATGACCTCCCCCCGAATGACGAATATTTCACGTGTATCTGCACAGCACCCGTCCGACCCCCACCTCCTGGTACCCAATCCGATGCTGTCCAATGCGACCACTGTTTTGCACGATTTCATGGCGTCTGCGCAGCCAATGGCGGATCGTGCCCCTTCTGCGATCATCATCACTGGAACGGCGCCATCCACAAGGAACGAAGCTGGCATTTTTGCTTCTTACCCCAAATCCTTTTATCTGCCCCTGACATCACCAAGAACTACTCGGACGCATGGAAGCAATTGGAGATCATCGTGCATCGTGTCGACCGCCTCTCATCAGTGATCGGACACTTTTTAACGTTCGCTTCTCAACATGGTAACCAGCGCCCGGAATATATTCCACAAGTGCGCCACTACATGCGGAAGCTATACAAGATTCAATTTGCGGTATCACCTTCGCGGGAAGTATCGTTTGGTCTCGACCTGGCTGGCCTGCATCGTATACTCGCCGGCCAACCGGCACCGGTTCGTGTCAGGAAGCGTAGACGGCCACGGTTCACGTTTGGGCAGGACATTGACAATGATTGGCTGGATGAGACGCGGTGTATATGCAGGGGCCGCACACCATATCTGCTCAACTATCCGACGGTGGAATGCGAGCTCTGTAACAAAAAGTACCATGCTGGATGTGTTTTCTTCCCAGTCGATGCTGCCATGGGACAGCATCAAAGTCGGTTCATGTGCCCGCTGTGTTGTTTGCGGAAGAATCGACCTTATATTTATTCAGAAGTACGGGTGAAACATATCGGTTGGTTTTATTTTTACTCCTCGAAAAAAATCTAACGCATGTTACAGATAACCAGGAACAAGATACGTACGTGAATACCGGTGCCATGCTGGATAGCTTCAGCAAAGATGTTGTATACACCAAGATGCTTCCACCGTACACTCAAACGCTGTTTGTCGAGCTTATACGGTTCACTCCAGGTCAGCCTGAGGGTACCAACGGTGCGTCTCTCCAACGCGGCCTCCCATCACCATCCATCCCTCGATCTGCGGATCCTGGACCATCATCAAGTCATTACCGACACACTCATCCCCACCATTCTCCATTGCCACTGCCGACACCACCTACGCCGGTATACGAGCTCGCACGACAACCGTCGTCGAATGGCCATCACGTCCCGCCGCCACCGCCGTGGTCAAGCCAGTGGCACAGTATTACCCCCACACCTGCGGTCCTTCGTCATTCGGAAGCGCCAGAGCAGCCACACCCCGCACCGCTTCCCGCGTCCCCCCACGGTGGCGGGAAGAAGCGCAAATTCGTCGATGACTCGCCCACACCGCCAGACGTTTCCCATGGTCACTCTGGCCCTGGCTCGGGCTCGGGTTCAACATCGGGTTCGCGATCGCCAAAGCAGGCGCGACGGCATCCACAAACGCCAGTGCCGCCCCCAGCAACGGTGCCTGCGCGTGCGATGCAACAAACGTTGTCGCCCTCGCTCGCGATGATCGTGTCGCCCGTCGACACCGAGCCTTCGCCACGACCGCCGTCATCTGTGTCATACGGCAGTGCGCCACCACCGCCTCCACCACTGCAACCGCCCCTCTCGTCGGCATCCGGGCATTCGAATACGCCACCGATGCGCTCCCTCAAGCTTGTCTTGCCCAAGAAATAGAGTCCATGTTCATTTCGTTTGAGCATGGACGTTGTCTACGTCTTTTTTCTCTCTCTTTTTTCCTTGCTTACCGAGTTGCAGTCGACCCCCCTCTCCCCCTATTTCCTTTTTTTTTCTCGTCGTCTCAAACGACATCTCGTTTGTTTTTTTCTGTCCCCTGATAGTATGGTTGTACGACTAGTCTGGACCGTTCGTCGGTCATGCCCTCTTGCATGGGTTCCTTTTTTTTCACTTTTGTTCTGCGTCGTCTCGTCGTGCCTTGAGCAAAGTTCTATGCGAGTTAATATATGTTATACTCTCTGTCAATTGATGCACTGGATGTCCTCTTCTTAATATCTTCCGTTTTTCGTCCGATCTGAGAAAAAGGTGCTATGTGGTGTGACCGACTGAAAAGGGTGAGGGATAAATAAAGAGTAATCCAGCGGTCGATCCACGCCGTCCCCTAAGTTATCTGGGGGGGAAGTCAAAGACCAAAATTCCCAAGAGACCCCCCGCCAAAGTCGCGACACGAATGTGTTTCTCATCTCCCCATTCCTTTCTCCTCTCACCGTCGCACCATGAACCGATACGTCGTGTACCCCCCGATGAGTGCAAACGCAGCAAGCCCCGCAACGATGGCAGAAAACCACGCATACCCCTCCTAGTCAATATCCATATCAAACGATGCCGTCGTGCCGTCCAAGAACGCGCGTAGTACGTACCGATACATCCTGTCCTGGTACGTGCACGTTCATTCCCCAAAGACCTATTCATGAAAAGCGTCGACGGCGACACATGGTGTGAATCAAACCTCGCACGCAACACACAGGAACGACGCACCTGTGATCAGGTTCATCGGTACGAGGACCGTACCGAGCGCGGTGAGTTTTGAGAGCACGTCATTGATCTGATTGTTGGCGTCCGTCATCTCGATCGAGATTTGGGCGAGGTAGTTCGAGTGCGAGCGGGAGAGGATTTTTTCATAGTGATTGAGGTTTTGGGTCATAGTGATCAGGTGGTCCTATCATGCCTCGCCAAATGAACAAATGAAAAATTGGTCCATTTCCCGAGCGTACCTGGATATCAGAGAGATAGAGACCCTGCCAAGAGAAGATCAAGGATGTGGCTATGGTCAGCATCGCTCAAGAGGGAAAAAAAGGGACCCACGATATCTGAGGTAGGCGCCACCCTCCAATTCTCATTGCACCGTTTTGCCAAGCCCTTGACAACGTCCGCTTTATTGCCCATCAATCTGAGAAGCCCCATCACCTTTTTTCGACATGTCCCAATCCGGCGAAGCATGTCGCTTTGCTCGGCTTCCTTGAGGATAAGCACGAGCTCATCGATAGAGTCGACTTCATACTCGATCGACTGGATGAGCGGCCCAAAGGCATCGGTAATATCGTCGATCAGTGCATATGAGATCCAGTCGGACGTGACATTGATGTAGTCTTTTAGTTGTTTGATCCGACGGCGTACGTTCTGCGGATGTGGCGTTGGCTGAAAATGGAACTGACCCAACCGAGTTCAAAATGAGGTATTCGGAACACCAAAAAAAAAAAAAGACGCACAGACAAGATACCCTCGCGGAAGACCATAATGTACATGTTCAAGGGCTCGAGATAAGTGGGGCTGTATGGATCTTGATCGAAGCTTCTAAAACAAACGAGGTAGTAATTCCGGAAAAGTTCAATCTTCTCGCGAGCTTCCTCCATTTGGATGTCTTCTGTAGTCAGGGGGTGGATTGAGAACACCTAAGAACTCCGCGTGAATGGTGTGGATGCAGTGCAAAAAGTGGGTGTGTGATTACCTTGCTCAGAACTTTCATCTCCTCATCGGTTGGACTTTGTATATCGAGCCACCATGTGTTTGCCTCTGCATCTGCACCCGTTGATGGTCCTGAGCCGTTGGGGCGACCAAGATCAGACATGTCCGAAGGTCGTCTGAAGACGCCATTCGTTTGCGCGCCTTCAGTGGCCAATGGAGTTCTTTGCCTATTGGGAATCAAAGGGTTTGGCCGAGGAGGTACTACAGGCACCGGCGTGGCAGGAGCGGGGAGACCTCCCGCGGCATCCCCCTGCTTCGGAACAGCCGAGGTAGGCGACGGCAAACCACTGAACAAGTCCTCAAAGGATTGACTTTCTGCTGGGAGCTCACATAAGCTCCGGGCATGGATGGTCGCCGACAAGGCGTTGGAATAGAACGAGAACCTGTACGGTCTGTCATGACCTGGGGATGCGATTCCACTGAAGCCTATCGGAGGGGGTGCCGTATATTGGCAGAACATGCCAGAGACATCGTCGGATGAGGGGACCACGCTGAGCTGGCCGGTGCTCATGAGTCTCGCTGGGAGACTTGATGCCGACTCGCTAGCATGTTGCTCGAAGAGCGCTACTTTCCCCCTACCATGTTTGCGAAGAGGTCGAGGAAGAGGTGCACTCTCGCTAAGCTTGCGTTGACGCGCACTTGGGCGCCGAGGAGCAGCAGTTGAGACGCCAGATAGATCGAACACACCGCTTCCTGGTAATGGAGAGGACGTCGGCTGTCCGTCATCTCTCCGTTCTTTCGAATGTCGAATGCGAATGGTGGGTGGACCGACGGGTGAAAGACCTAAACTCTCCTTTTCTTCTGCAGCAAACTTCTCGAGAGGTGCAAAGTCGAATACAGACAAGGGAGAACCGACTTGGTACCTCTGCAGGTCGCGCATAGACGGTGATGAGTCTTTATGGCTTGGTAGTGTATACTGGCCTTGGAGGGCAGCGATAAGGGAGGGATCCTGGGCCAAAGCCGGTGCAGCGACATGAGTACCGGGAATAGTATCGGGATCGAGTAGATGGGGTTCCTCCCCGCGAGCCAACTGAAGGTCGTGCTGTTCGACGACCGAGAATAAGCCAAACGGAAGTTCTGAGGCTGTTCGAGGACCATCAAAGGGAGAGGGTGGGTGGGCGACGGTCTCCCTCCGCGCAAGGGAGAGATGGAGGGCCATATCTACATCCATGGTCCGTTGTCGTTCACGGGCATCGGGGTCATTAGGGTCCACGGAACGTGTTAGCGTTGGGGAACCGCGGGGGCGTATGGTGAGCTCGAGAGAGCCGGTTGGGCTGGAAGTGTCGCTGTCACCTCTCCGTCTTGTAGGAGACAGACCTCTGACCGAGGGGGGTGAGGTTGAGAGTACTGGTGGGTCGTCGAATGGAGAGTCCATTTGGCTCGGGGTGACGACGGCGGGCTATCCGAGGACATGAGCCAATCAAATGAGACAAAGGGTGGAAGAAATTCGTACCTTGATGGTGCACAAGACAGACTAGTTTACCGGAAGATCATCGATTCCGAAGTCTCGCAAATCCATAATCACGTGATTGCACAAAGGAAACCACCCAAACCGAGCGAACCAGTGACTGACTCGACAAGTGGAGAATTGAACTGTTTCGGGTCGACACCTGTTTCAACATCCCGGACAACTCGCGGTCAAACACGATTCACCGCGGACCAGCCTCCGAGGAGTTTCTACCGCATCTTGGTATCGCAACACACACGCTCATCACGCTCAGATCGCACTCGTGGCAGTTGATCCGATCTCCTCAATACGATCGCGTACGATAACATCAGGCACACACAGTTGGCCCATCACCCAAAAAACCACCCCATCATCTGGCAAATCAACACGATCGCCAATTGAACGCTAGCCACATCATACACCACATATGCCCTTCGTCCGCCCATCAGGATCGCGATCGCAGCGACGACAAGCCATCCCCATCGCGCCGGAAACCGCCACACCGACCTGTATAGTACAACGCGCTCGTGATTCAGAATGACAACGGTAGAAACAGAGTAGAAGCGCACGCACGTCGTGTCAAGCGGTCGACCACGTCCCAAGAGATCCACGAGTAACAGCACAGGCGCAACTTTGAACACGTCGTGATCACCGTTGAAAGGTGTCGTGTACCCCGCCGTCTGGATCGTTCGTACCCAGACCACCAAGACCGGTGCGACCAGAGGAAGAAGCCACGTCATGAGCAACAATATATGCGTGTTCTGGTTGTAAGCGTTCCCAAACCCAGGTTTGAGCGTGCGACTGGGCATGCTGTCTGGTTGGCTAGCCGAACCATCTTCACCCCGTTCACCTACCGGCGTGGAATCCGTAGGCGTATTTGCCAACGTCGGGACAGAACCCGGATACGACTTGGGTCGAAAGGTCGCATTGCAATTCAAGAGTTGGATGATCCAACACCCGAGAAACGCCACCTGCCACGGCACCAACACCAATATAAGCGCTAGCACCAAAACCATGGAAATCACCGCGCTCCGTATACCAACGTTCTCAGGCTTTCTGCCCTCCGATCGTCAGCTCGGCGTCGGAGAAATAGCCGGGATATCGTACCTCTGAATAGACCCTCTCCCCAGTAACCTGAGTGGCCACATGAGAGCAACCAGTAACCACCAAGTAATCCACACCATTCCAGTCGCCACTCCGACAAGAAGCGCTGCCAACACCGCGCGCAACACCCCCAACTCGTCACCAATCCCAAGGTAATAATTGGGACCCAACGGGAGAAGCGCAATCAATCCAGCAATCGCCATCAATGCAGCCATCCGATGCCTCACGAACACATCCAATGACTCGTGGACGCCCAGCTTCTGTCCGTCTAAACCCCAAGAATGGAACAAAATAAGCGAGACGATGCCAACACCCCAGCTGAGTAATGTGGTGGGATACCGCGTGGCCATTCTGCCCATTGAAGACCACCAGTCAACTGAAACGAGGACTGTGGTGACATCTTGACAGCCATGTCCAGAAGAATGAATCGTAAGGCTCAGTCCGTGAGATGGGACGAGGCCAAGGGAAGGGGTGTATGGAGCAGAGGAATGCGTATGGAGGAAAATGAATTCGGACTCGAGACGATAGTAGTGTAGTTCCGAGGCCATCGAAGTATGGACGAGCAACGGAGAAAACAGAGGTGCTTTAACAATGTATATCAGCATGTATTCCCGGAGCTTCTCCACGAGGCGCTTACCTGCAC
The DNA here is from genome assembly GCA_038093095.1 of Boletus insuetus. Classification (NCBI taxonomy): domain Eukaryota; kingdom Fungi; phylum Basidiomycota; class Agaricomycetes; order Boletales; family Boletaceae; genus Boletus; species Boletus insuetus. The sequence goes on along the minus strand of JBBPRQ010000393.1, from coordinate 12,833 downwards.
ACGATGCATATTCCGCCATTCTAGGAACCAGTCGATACACAAGGAGCGCAGTAGCCGGAAGGCGAGGAAGACTTATATGCGTCCTCCATGCTATGCTATCAGACTGAGGTATCGATATCTTTACAGCTCCCGAAAGCAAGTCTGTAAAAAAGGCCGTCAATCTCGTGACCCGTGCAGAACAGTACGATATCCACTCACTCCAGAGGCCGAGCTCGCTCTTGACATTACGTGGTTGGTCAAACCCTCCTGCAACCCAACCACGACCATCGCCACCGGCGTCCACAGTGACAGCCACCCAGCCTTCCGCTCCACGTGGAAGTTCAGCCGCGAAAAACACTATGCCCTCGCTCTCATCCGACCCTTCATCTGGTGCTGGAAACGATTTGCCAGGAATCGGAGAAGGGAGAAGTGTCAGCGAAGCCGGTGCAAGAATGTTGCACAACACCGCGCCATCCGTCCCGCGCTCCGCGCAATGGTGCACGGACACGCGCAAGTTGAGAACATGGTGTGGGGACACGTCCAAAACACTCCCCTGAGAAACATACAAGACAAACGTCCGACCATCCCCGTCGCTCGGTATAGGCAAGAGATAGGTCCGCTTCCCGAGTGGACGATTGAGATCGAACTGCGAATCCCTGGAGAGTACCTCGTATTCCCCTTCTTCGAGTCTCACGTCTCGAACGCCATCGCCATTCAGCGGCACCAAACTCCCGTCTCTCAACCACCGATCCAGTACGCGCGCGCGCGCTTCTGCTCCTGCTGTTCGTGTGACGCCGAGTTCGAGCGCAGCCCGAGCGACCCGCCACCGCACCTGATGACACCACACCATCTCGCGGTGTCCAACCCCCGTCCACGCGCCTTCAAGCGCGGACGTGAATAGCGTTCGTCGATAAACGCCCACCTCTCTCTCGGCCTCTGGTAGAATGCATGATTCGGAAGGGATCATCATATCTGTCGCGCCCCCGCAAATGGACAGGATCGGCGTCTCGTCTTCGCGCAGTGCTTTTTGGTTTCGGTCATATATCGCTTCGATTCGTGCGTCAAAACGCGCTGGGGGAAGCGTATGTGGGGTAGACATGGTGACGAGAGCTGTAATGTTGGCGGAGGGGAGAAGAGCAGTGCCTACGACACCGCCCATGGAATGACCCATGACAATAATTTGGGTGCCAGGAAGGTAGCGAGAGAGAATATAGTCCACCGCAGCAGAAGCATATGCAATCTGAGAATCGAGTGTGGAACCATGGAATGCCGAGAGATCTTCATTAAACTCCACTGCAATGTCGTTTTGTCAGACGGAACACGCAACTGAGAGGTCAATTCAAAGCAAGAGAAGCATACCAGCATAGAAATCCATGGGCTTCGCTCCCCGTCCTGTGAATTCGTGTGACACGACGACAGGCGACGAAAAGTACTGTCTAGCAGCAGACGATGCTGTTGAACGCACTTGGTGCGATGATCCTGCATTTCCTGGTATGAATAGGACAGGCAGGCCCATTGCCTACCTCGTTCGGGAACAATGGTTTAGTTACCAACGTCCCCAGACCTCCAAAATTTTACCTGGTTAGGTTCCCATTCGACTTCACGATATAGCCAGAGCGAGTATCGGCCAGCAAGTGGTGTCCAAGATGTGTTGAATTCTGACTGGAGGTGGTAGGAAGGTGACATCCATGACATTCGACATCCTTGGGGTGAGACTCGACGTGGGACGTCGGACGCAGCACGAAAAAGGGTGTATGCTATGGACAATGTGAGCAGGCCCAAGATTGTTGATGCATGCCTTGTCATGGCAGGTCGTTGCTCAAGACCATCCTGGAAAATTTACTGTTATACCTGCGCAGCATGGACAACTTTTCCCAGTCTCAATCACACAGGACTGCGCCGTTCAAACTTCTTCCATTCGCCTCTATGACACAAGAGACAACTGACGACCGCAGCATAGTACGGTATAATAAGAACATGAAAGGAAAAAAAAAGATGCGACAGGTGAGACAATGCAAATGATGTGACGATGGAACCACCCGACGAATACCAGTTGGCTGCTATTGCGTCCTAGTCTACGGGGTAGAAGGGAAGAGAAACGAGATATAGGGAACGCTGTTTACTCGTCCGCATGGGCATCAGCAACGTCCGTCGAGTCTGCCTTGTCTGTGAACCGGCTCAGTACCATTCTGCCAAAGACATTGAACATAGACATACCAGCATCTTGCATGTCTGACGTCCACAGGGTAAGGTTGTCCCGTAGTAGTTGCATGATGAGCGTCGAATCTTTGTAGCTCTCCTCCGACAGAGTGTCGAGCTCAGCAATGGCATCGTCGAATGCCTGCTTGGCAAGGTGGCATGCACGGTCGGGGCTGTTGAGAATCTCGTAGTAGAACACGGAGAAGTTCAGTGCAAGACCAAGACGGATAGGATGTGTTGGTGGAAGTTCGGTGACAGCAACGTCGGAAGCATCCTTGTAAGCAGCCAAAGACTTGTCAGCGCTGTCCTTGCGCTTGTCACCGGTTGCAAACTCGGCGAGATAACGGTGGTAATCACCCATCCTATATGCACACATTTAGAAGCCGACGAGAGCAAGACAAAAAGTAACGTACATCTTGTGGTAGAATACTTTGGATTCGCCAGAAGCAGCAGAAGGAATGAGGTGCTTGTCAAGGACGTCGAGAATGTCTTCACAGATTTTAGCGAGCTCGCTTTCAATCTTCTCTCGGTAGCTCTTGATCATAGCAACCTGAGCCTCGTTGCCCTTGGATTCTTCCTTCTGCTCGATGGACGACACGATACGCCATGATGCACGGCGGGCACCAATAACGTTCTTGTACGCAACGGACAAGAGGTTACGCTCCTCAACGGTGAGTTCCTGGTCAGAGGAGGCAACGCGCTTCATGTTCTCGACCATCTCTATGGCATATAATCAGCATCGGCACACGACCAAGGTGTCGTTACTTGCCTTCATAGCGCTCAGCTTGTTCAGCGAGCTTAGCAAGGTAGACAGAGTCCTCACGCGATTCAGGCATCTACAGACGGGGACGGGGTGAGCGACGAGTTCGGAACGACGAGACACGGTATAGACGCGTCCAAGACGCGCTGAAACACTTACTATGTATAATGGGAGAGAGGGGTGAGGTGTGCTGCTGGAGAACGTGAGCAACGATGAGCTCGCTGTGTTGGACGACGGCGAGAACGACGGGTACGTACAGTGTGATGAAGGGTGGGGAAGATGATGGTGGTGGTTGATAGAGGAGCAACCCGTCGAAATAAACGGAAAATTAAATTCAGAGCTGGGCAGAGGGTTCGGGTACAGGGCTGGGCTTAGGGTATTACCTTACTTGGACTTGATTCACACGCCACCTCAACATAGAATTGGCTTCCTTGTGTGAAGATGTGACAAGATAGATCCAAGTACGTATTTTACCTGGCGTCGTCGAGACGGTAGACCCCGTCGTCCACCATGCTCGACGCGGAGGATGATGGCAACGTACATTTCACCTCTAACCATTGTCGTTGGCACCAAACCCGTGGCGCATGCAGTGTAGACGCTGTTGCAGGACACCCATTTTTAGCTCACCCGGTTACTAGATCAAGGAATGGCTGCGCGCGGAATGCTGCCACCAGGAGGGCCTCATAGTCGCCTTCCTTGGTAATTGTTCAGCCTTGTTGGCATGGTCGCCGCTTCCCCTCAACCCTCAGACCCCGGTGAGACAAGGGATTCGCATTTGAGATTCACCACACAGTGGTTCTCAGCCTGAACTGCGCTATACTGTATCCGTCCTCGGACAAATTTAATTAACAGGCAGTGTCTCAAGTTGATGCGACGCACTGTTGCCAATTTATATTGATCTGGGCTATTGACAAACAATGCCGAATAAGGCGAGGTTCGTTATCATCCGTATTCGTTTCACAATCGAAGTTGACCACCACAACAGGATATACTCCAAGTTCCACACAGACAACACGACTCAGTACTCTGGGTAGGCGTATTGAGTTTTCGTGTCATTGATGCCAACACACGGATCAGCACGCAAATATACATAGAACCCTGATTGGGACTCACTGCGACCGAAGGGATCTTGATAATATCCGTTCTGAGAAGGGCCAAGTAGTCGCCGAACGGCCAATGGCACGCAACGTGGCCTCATCAATTCAGCATGTTGATCATTCAATGACACCGTCTTAATAGTGGTGACTACACTCGATTGTTCACACTCGCGCTGGATCTGAATCTACCATGCAGGTGGCGGGCCAGTATGGCCAGAGCAATCCGTCGACTTCATTATGGGAAACGCTAGTTCGTGCAGCAGAGTAAATCTGGACAGCGGCTGTCTCCTGGACACGCTTGTAGTCCCAGTCTAATATTGACAAAGAAGATACGTGACGCGTGACGACGCGCTTCGTCACACTATAAACGCGTCGCGTGGAACGATTCTTTTTGCTTCTCCATCCCTCGTGCGAAGACTCCCACACCCCATCATGGTGGCAACGAAACGCAGAGCCACTAGCGATGGCGCGTCCAGCTCCAAGAAACCCCGCATTGTCCCCCACAGCGACGCCCAAGCACTCGTCAAAGCGATCCTCGCCACGCCAGACACGTATCCGATATTAGACGATGACGACGCCGTACGCCGCAAGCTTGTCAAGCTCGCACAGTACGCGAGGGATCTGGAGGAGGATCTGGAGTCTGCCTCTCAGGCTGGTCCGGCGCCGAAAACGATGACGCCAGAGCAACTCGCTGCCGCCGTCGAGAAACTTCGCAAGGCTAGCAAGAGTGGCATCACGAAGCAGATGGGGGTAAGTCACTTTGATATCTATTTTGGGATATAGTCACCCACCCCTGACGCGTGCCGTAATGTCATCAGTGGAAGACCTCCTGTAAGACAGGTTCTGCCAAGTGGGTCTACGACGGCGTGTGTACCGATCCGGTTGTTTTTGGGACCCTCCTGGGGCTAGGTGGTCCCCCTAGCTTCAAGATGCACAAGATGCCTGTCGATGAGTTCAATGACCTGCTTGGACAAATCCAAGCTTCTGTTAGGTGAATTCGCTCCAATCAGCTTTTGCGCTGACTCTGACACTGGTTGTTCACAGGTATGACCACCTGTATATTACCGGGTCGCATGTCAATATTCGCTGGTCAGACAGCGGAGAGTTCAAGTTCAGTGGAACATACGGCAAGTGGCAGCCAAGCAAAGCTTGATGAACAGAATCTGGGAGTTTCCGACGTTGGAATGCGTTTGCTTCTATGTACAAGTACACGGATTCACTAATTTCATCGTACATACCATTCAACAGATTGCTTAATGTATATAGGCATTTATCATAACCTGCTTTCAATTCAACAATAGTTGCTCAGCTCTCACGACGATTGGCAGAATACCTTGTGAACAGGTCAGTGCTTCCTCGCCGAGTTAGCGTTTACAGGTACTCGCCTCCGGTTGGAAGATCCCAAGGACGGTGTCCACAGACGCGTCGGAAAGAGTCAATGAATCTGTAGTGCGACGTAATGGAAATAACTGGAACAGTCATCCTTCTCAGTCTGCGCAACGCTCCCGATCACGTTCCAAACATACATTGCTCCTCGTCCTTGTCAAATATCATATCCAGCACCTTCTTGGCACGGACATCAAGCTCTTCAAACGTTTCTCGAACGTCCGGGTCCCAGGTTTCGTCTTCTTCAACAAACCCTTCCTCGAACAGATAATCAGGAAAGTCGCTCGCGATCTCCGACCTTTTTCGTCTCTTGTCACACGTAGACACACCATTTCTTTCGCGGGTATTCTGGGATGACAGGTCGAGCGTGAAATACAGTCAGTCAGCTCTCAATGCACGACGCACCTCTACGATAGTGGTTTTGAGACTTGGCCTGAGGACGCCTTCGAACGTGACTTGGTTGGTCTTGATTGCGCGGCGCATTGGGCTGCTATACAGTTTCTCCGGAAGAGGGATGTCATACTCGAGTTCGGCCTTCCACGTGCAATTGGCGTCTTTTGCTTGCTCTACACCCAGGTTGCTGAGATCAGGGTCGGCTGTGATGGATGGCTAAAACTCCAGTGTGAGAACAGTGATTGCGGTGCTACTCACGCCCCCACACAAGTTCCCCGTCGCCATCTAGTTTCGACCACTTTCTGCAGTATCGAAGAAAGATAAGAGAGCCCTACAGTCAACTAGTGATCAAACTTGCCTCGACCATTCCTGATATGAGGTGCATCAGTTCAAGGTTCTACTGGATCAAACCACGAACGTGATAATACGACATGCCTCTATGGTGTACGTTTTCATCGCCACGTTATCTGACCGTAATTGTCTGCTCTGAGCCCAAAGCACGTCAGGAAACCAGGGTAGGGAACATACGGTATCCCTCGCCATGCCTGCCAAGGAACATGACCTTGTACTCCGTCCCTGACGGTGCGTTCGCATTGAGTCGTTCGATCTCCCCCTTGAATTTCACCCAGCGATCATCGTTATCGTCCTTGAGTCCGAAACGAGGGGGTATCTAAAACAAGATCGAGCTCTTTCAGCATCCTCACGGGACTTTAACAAGGCTTACGCCCTGCAGCGACGGGAGTGGGCAGATCAGAACGACGACCGTCCAGGCTAGTATAATGGGGGCATACGTACTACGACCTCATTCGATTCGGGATCGCCTTGGAGGAAGAATCCGCAGACAGTCTGGTACAACAAGGACGTCAGTGGGCCATCAATTGGTGTGCGTCAGAATCGATCTGTACGGACAGTGTAGCGTCGTGTGCCCATGACTCTTTGGGGCTACTTCCGTTCTAGTCGTTCTTCAACCTGCTAGACCGGCGACTAACCCGTCGATCGCAGATCCTTTAGATAGAGAGAAGAGAGACGCGAATGCCTCCGCGCAATACATGTGGCTGAAACGCGGTGATATGTCCCAGATAGGTCCATGTGTGTGCTCAGGCCTGCGCCGGCACCGGGCCGACCGCACCGCATATGACTTAGTTCGGCTACTTGTCCAGACGAGGAACATGTATCGGTCGCTGGGTAGGAGTCCGTAGGACAGCATTGCGGTACAAAAGACCTGTCTAATGTCCGCCCAGATTCAGACACTTGGACCCAGAAGTTCACCCAAACTCATCCTAGGGCGCTCGAGTTGACCTAGATAAAGTCGGCATCGACCATCAACAAGTTATCGGCGAGATCCGGCCAAGACTTGCTGTCTGCTGTTCGGCCGGTTAACTTGGAATGTTCGCCCTGCCAACTCTGACTTCCCGGCGCCGAGTCATCTGATCGCCGGGGGGACATCCTATTACGTGCAGAGAGAGATGGAAGGTGTGGTGACGTGACCGCCTGTATTTTGCTTGCCGTGCCGACAGCGAGGTGGTCGCCCACACTGGCAAGAGAGAATCGCAAAGGGTTAGTCATGGCGCAAAACCCCATTCACAATTGCAAACTGCAAGTCGTTCACCATTCCAGGCGCTCAACAAAGGTTCCTGGTACGGTGACCAGTAGCAAGCTTCTACGAATCCGGTGAGATGGATGCTAACACTATAAAGTATGGTGCCTTCTTTTCCTGTAAATCACTGGCAGTAACAATACATTGAGCGGAATGGAATGACGCACGTAAGTAGAACCTGTACTGCCGGCGGTTGCTCACATACTGTACTACTGTGTTCTGGGTTGCTATGTCAGTTGATGCGTGCATAGCAACAAACCAAGTTACGTCTCTTAGGATGCCACAGGCGTTCGCGTCTGGCAGATGAATGAATTCGTTTCGTGACATCTGATCCGGGCTCACACTGATTGAATCGCTTCGTGTAGAGGAACCTGTATCACGTGTCGATCGTCTAAAAGGGAATGGAAAAAAAATCTTCATGGTGACTCCAGGTGAGGTTTCGAATAACCTCATACACAACATTCAACGCCCATTAATGACGATTCTACTCAGGTCGTCGATATCTTGGGATTGTCGTGACTGTGATGCGATGGCAGGTTGAATGGGAAGTAAAGCAGCAAACCGTCCTAGTGGATTCGGAACGTGTACGCAACGTGGTGCGTTACCAGCGTCAATCCACTCTGCCGCGTCCAATCATCACAGCGACACCACTGCAAAGTGCCAGGCTTTGAATTTGTCTCCAGGTACATACATACCTAGTAAGTTACTGATTGCACAGCGATTCGATCAAGGATTTGAGTCGCTAGCAGCGGTGCAGTGCAGTGCTCCGACTCGGAGACGGTCTCGTAGGACCGAACCGGAACACATTGTTGATTATGTAATCCACGGGTGGCTCTTGTCCGTTCGTCCGTTCGCTTCCCAGCTGAACACCAGCGCTTCCCCTTGGAGTAGGTCCATACAAATTATTGTCCGTACTACATTCGACTAACAAGTACATTTGCACGGACATGCCAAACTTCCAGGTTGACTCATGACCCTCAACTTTTCAAATGCTATAGGTGGTGGCTATGATCGATGGTGGTGGTGGCCAGCATAGCACTGGTGCGCGATCAAGTGATCTAACCCCGCTGGGGCTAAGGGTGTTCTATTTTAGAAGGAGTCGGCGGGCAAATCACTCCTTTCGACCAAACACACATGTCGTGTTGTGACGTTGTCACGATCGCCAACTTCAGCTTTGATTCGGCGGCGAGCGAGGCAGTACGGATCGGAGCACACGAGTACAGGCCTGCGCGTCAATATTACGGTAAGGTTTTAGCATGTCAACATTGAGATACGGTATTCAATCAGGAAACGTGTGCGTGCGTCCCTTGTTGCGATGAAGACAGAAACTTGTCCAGGACAGTGCTCAACGTCGACGTAGCGGCGCACCGCTCTCAAGACGAGTGTTACAGCAACGGTGCTAGATTGATACGTACTGCCCCATTGGACGCTGGATGGATACAATGTCCTTGGGTATATAAGACAATCGAGGTCGATGGAGCTCTCTATCAGTCCTTTCCTCCCAACTCCCCATTCGCATTCAACATGAAGTCACAGATCATTGCGACACTCGCTGCTCTCATTCCATACGCATTGGGGTTCCCCCATCTGGCGAACTTCCCGGAATATCGTTCGCTTGCAGGCTTGTCTCAAGAAGAAGTCCGAGCTGTTACTCGACAGTTTGGTGGTGACATGCCTGGTCCACAACCTCTCCCGCCTCCCATCAATGACACTTCCGGGAAATTGGTCAATGATGCGGATCACCCATTCGAGCCTCTCCGGCCTGGTGACATTCGCGGACCCTGCCCGGGATTGAACACCCTGGCATCCCATGGCGTAAGTAGTTACAATTTGACATCATTGTGAAGTATTTTGCTCAAATCCCGTTCTCTTGCAAAGTATCTCCCCCGTAACGGTGTAGTGACTCCTGCTCAGATCATCACTGCTGTCCAGGAAGGTACGTAGATAATCATATAGATGTCCTCGTCAAGATTTTGATCTGGATTTCACAGGCTACAACCTGGGACACCAATTCGCTTCCTTCCTCTGTTACACGGTACGTTCAAACGTATTCCGTCATCTCATTTTCCCTCCTAACCAACGTGTACAAAACAGGCATTTCTCACTGACGGGAACCATCTCACCAACTTGATGACCATTGGTGCGAATGTGACTGCACACGGACAACTCACCACCGGGATTAACACTCACGGTCATTTTGAGGGTAGGCTTATGCGGCTCTCCACGATAAACGATGTGCTGATCGACTATAGGCGATGCTAGCATGAGTCGTGACGATGCTTTTCTCGGCAACAACTTCAATTTCAACGAGACCTTGTTTGATGCGGTAGGTACAAATCGATTGTATGGATGTTCCTCATTCTCATTCTTTTTGACAGTTCCAAACCGCGGCCGATGCAGTCGGGGGAGGCCTGCTCACCTTCCCCGCGATAGTCTTGAACCGGCAAATCCGGATTAACGACTCTATCGCTCGTAACCCCCAGTTTGCGTTCGAGACCCCGCGCTTCCTTGGTGCTATAGCTGAATCGGCATTCATATTCGCCATGTTCGTCAGCAACCAGACGGTGGACAACCAGACGCCTCTTACGATCGATGCGGTCCGGCATTTCTTCGATTTCCACAGGCTCCCCGACAATTTCCATCGTCGTCAGGGACCGTTTGACTTCCCGCTTGTGGAGAACCTCACTTTCTCGATTGTCGACATGGCTGGTTCGAAGCCGGGCAGCAACAACGGGGTGAACAACTACGTCGTGAATCCACAGGACCTTGGTACTGTACGTGTCGCCCTGTGGCGCAACGGTCTCGTTGTCACATGCTGATATTTTTTTTCTAGTTCTGCTACGTTTACCAGAAGCAAGTGAACTTCACGGCTACGTTGTACCCCGACCCGACTCCTGAGCTCAAGGCTGCGATCAAGCAAAACATGCTCACATACTACCAGGCACTTGGAAAGCCGGAATGCCAGCAATACTTCCCATATGGGCAGTGAGGCGGACGAAATCGGAGCGGGAACAATGGACGAGTTTATTGCTTAATCGCTCGACTTATCTACTTTTACGACTAATGAGTAGTAACTTTATTTGACCAACGGCTACGACCCTTGTAGAGCATGGGCAGCCATCTACATTTCCTTCTTTACTACAAGTATACTTAAATAATAAATTCATTCGAGCCATACGGATCAGGTCGTCATTCGACAGAACAGTTGACACCAGTGTACTGCCGAGTGAGACAGCGAGCGGAAGACGATGAAGGATAAAATGAAAATGAACCACGCTCCCTTAAACATTCAAATATGCAATTTCCCAGGAGTGGTCGTCCGGGGTAGGAATCGATGAATGTTACTTGAAAGAGTCTGAAGAGTAGGCATGTCCTTGCATTCCGCTGATTTGAACCCCACATCGACGACCACTAGGTGTTGGACTTGGCGATCTGTTCAGGTCTACTAGTATTGTTCAACCAGTCGACGATTACGCCCCAGGAAGCTTCATCGAATGAGCTTGGATCTCATGTGCCGAATCATTAATTGTTATTTAATCACCGGAGAACTCGGAGAGCGCCTAAATGGTCGGCACTGGGGCAGTCCCCTGATGAGAGCTTTCTCAGGTCCGAAACAGTGCCTTCTGTCGTCCCCTGACTCCTGTTATGCAGTGATTGTGAAGTTGAGTATAACGTCCCTGGGCCTGGACACCGGGAAGGGGCGACCGCCCGATGCCGTGACCCAGGCCTCTCCCTTGCACATGGCCAAAGTTTACCCCGAGTGAAATTATGCTTTTGATTCTCTACTGTAGTACACTCCCAGGTGATATATGAGCACATGATGAACATGCACAGCAACGAACCATGTTCCTTGTCTTGGCATAGCACAGGCATTCAACATTCAAATATTCAGGTCTGGCATTGGTATGGATGAAGCCACTTCGTGACCATCTAATACTCTCAATTGAATCCGCCCGCCAGTGCAGAGAAACGGTCGTCATCAAACGAAAAACCGTGGGAAGTTCCTAGCTTAGTTGTGAATTTCTCAGTCCAACCGAATGACCAATGTAACCTACTCTCAGGACTTTCTGAGTACCTTCTGCCTAGTTTTCGCGTTGGACATATTTGCTTGGGGTAATCCGGGTCTTGACCGGGATGCGATGTAAATCAGCGAAGCAGAAAGCTGTCCCTTGGTTCGGAACGTGCGAGAAAGGTCGGTGAGTGTCTCCAGCGACGATCCACTCCGATCACAATGATTAAACTGCAGCACTACCCGAACATCGTCTCCAGGTACATACATAGTACCTAGTTTACTGGTTGCAGAGTGAATGGTTGAGCAGCGATGCGGTGGTCGGTCTGCCAAGACCGCTTCCGGACGGAGTAGCGCCGCCAAAGGAAAACTGCCCCGGACCGGATAGTGTAACGGTGATCGGTTGCTGTATGTCTCATGCCAACTTCGACTCGACGCTCAGTCCACTATGGGCGGGTGGGTACATATCATCTGATACACGTACTCGCTTTGACTAACAAGAACTTGTGCGCGGATACGTAAATGATCAAGTTGATTCATAACCCTCAACGTTCAGCCTTCAATCTCAGCCATACTGTAGTAGGAGGTCACCGGCGGCGATGGTGATGACAGCTATGCATGGCACTGTTTAGGTCCCCTTTGGCTAATATGTTCTATTTTGGAAGGAGTCGGCGAGAAAATTGATCATTTTGGTTCGTATGTCGAAATGGCATTTTGTCCCAATAGCCGACTTCAACTTTGTTTCGGCGCTGAACATGGCAGTACGGATCGAAGTGTGCAAGTCTACGAGTGCTGGTCTACGCATAAATCGATTTTCATTGTGAGCCTATTGGCGATTACTTTATGCTCGTATGCTCGTTTAACATGTTAACATCACGTCCAGTATGCGATGGCGAGGTTGCTGATACAATGCGTCGGAACAGGCAACATCCCTGAGCTGCAACATGTGTTGCCGCCAATAATTGAACATTGCCCGTGAGCGCGTTCCTTGTTGCCACTGAAAGCAATGGCAGGAACCCAGGAACTTGTTCCGGGCGCACCGCTTTCCAGATGGATGCTACTGTAAGGGTGCTAGACTGATACAGGCTGCCCCTTGGTCGGATGCTGGATGCATGCATCGTCCAGAACCATGTGCCTCGGGTATATAAGACCATCACGGTCGATGGATTCTCTATCAGTCCTTTCCTCCCAATTCCCCAGTCGCATTCAACATGAAGTCACAGATCATTGCGACACTAGCTGCTCTCGTTCCATGCGTATTGGGGTTCCCCAATCTCATGAACTTCCCGGAGTATCGTTCGCTTGCAGGCTTGTCTCAAGAAGAAGTCCGAGCTGTTGCTCGACAGTTTGGTGGTAACATGCCTGGTCCACAACCTCTCCCGCCTCCCATCAACGACACTTCCGGGAAATTGG